>LR749493.1:3464496-3481454 GCA_902729485.2 Mus minutoides
GAGAACAGGCACCAAAGAGTGTAAAATATCAGCTTAATCGCATCATTGACTCCAAGGGAGATCTTCGTCTTTTAAATATTAATTACATGATTTTAGGGATGAAACTCAGAACCTCCTGCATGCGAAAGAAGGTCCTCTGCCAGTGAGGGAGCAGGGAAAGGCATTTGTGATCAAGCCTGTAGACAGGGGTTTGATACTGCTAACCTTATTTCCACAAGCTGTCCTCTGACCTCAAATAAATGAATGCAATTTAAAAATACTTACGGAGTCAGGCGTGCTGGCTCACGACTTTCATCCTAGCACTTAGGAAGCAGAGACAGGCAGATATCAGTGAGTCCCTAGCTAGCCAGGGCTACATATGGAAATCCTGTGTCTTGGTTACTTTTCTATTGCTGTGATAAAACACCATGACCAAGGCAACTTGTAAAATGTTTAATTGGGCTTACAGTTACAGAGAGTCCATGATGGCAGAACAATGGCATCCCATCAGGAACAGCTGAGAGCTCATATTAAAACCACAAGCAGGAGGCACAGTCTGCACTGGAAATGGCAAAAGTGTTTTGAAAACTCAAAGTCTACCCACAGCGACACACTTCCTTCAGCAAGGCCATTCCTCCTAATCCTCCCCGAAAAGTCACCTACTGAGGATCAGGTGGTACTCAAATGTTGGAGACTTACAGGGGACAACTCGTTAAGACCACCATACCCTGTCTTTAAAAAAATCATTTTGAAATTTTTTTGAGATTATAATTACATCATTTTCCCCATTCATTTCCTTCCTCCATGCCCTCCCATATACCCTTCCTGCCTCTCTTTCAAATTTATGGGTTTTTTCCTCATTAATTGTTGTTGCATAAGTGTGTGTGTGTGTGTGTGTGTGTGTGTGTATGTGTGTGTATGAATGCATGTATGTATATATTTCTAAATATACAAATACAACCTGCTTAGTCTGTATGTTAGTTATTATGTTTTCAGGACTGACCATTTGTTATTGGATAACCAGTTCTCCCACTCAGCGTTTCTTAGTTGACCCTAATTCTTTGTGGAGGGTTGAGGCCTCCTGGACTTTTGCCTGTCCATGTTAGCATACCTATTACTACTTTCTGAGTCTAGTTCATGCTCAGGCAGTTATGCTGGTGAGACTTCATGGATGTAGCTTCTGACATTCCTAGGCAACCCCCTTGATCCTGTGGCTCTTACAATCTTTCAGGCACCTCTTCTGCAATGTTCCCTAACCTAAGCCTTAGGTGTGGGAGTTGTTTTGTAAATGAATCAGGAGGGACAGTGTGCCAGTGCTTTGATTTGGTTGTGACTTGCTGTTCTGCTCTTCATCTGTTGCAAAGAGAAGTTTCCTTGATGATGGAAATATTTAGCTGTGGGACAGATACTTAGAATGTAGTTAGGGATTATACTGGCTCAGTATAGCAGTAGTTGTAGGTATAGCGTGTATAGTTGTAGGTATGTGGTGGTTTGAATAAAATGACCTGCATAGGCCCGTGGAAAGTGACCTTGTTAGAGTGGATGTGGTCATGTTGGAGGAAGTCTGTCACTGTGGGGTAGACTTTGAGGTCTGGTATTTTCTTTTTTTTTTCCTTGTTCCGTTCAACCCTGCTCGCTCCGCTCGACCCTGCTCGCTCCAGCCAGCTCTGCTCGCTCCGGCCGCCCCCGTACAGCCCCGCTCTCTCTGGCCGGCCCTGCTCGCTACAGCCAGTCCAGCTAGCTCCGGACAGTCTCTCTGGTCCAAGGATTCTTTTTTTTTTTTTTTTTTTTTTCCGAGACAGGGTTTCTCTGTGTAGCCTTGGCTGTCCTGGAACTCACTCTGTAAGCCAGGCTGGCCTTGAACTCAGAAATCCACCTGCCTCTGCCTCCCGGAAATCCACCTGCCTCTGCCTCCCGAAGGATTCATTTTATTATTCTTCATAAGTATGCTGTAGCTGACTTCAGACACACCAGAGGAGGGCGTCAGATCTCATTATGGGTGGTTATAAGCCACCATGTGGTTGCGGTTGCTGGGATTTGAACTCATCACCTTCGGAAGAACAGTTGGGTGCTCTTACCCGCTGAGCCATCTCACCAGCCCGAGGTCTGATATTTTCAAGTTAGTCCTAGTGTGGTAGTCTCCTTCTGTTGCCTGTGGATCCAGAAGTAGAACTCTCTGCTCCTCCTCCTCCAGCACTGTGCCTGCCTGCCTGCTGCCATGCTTCTCAGCATGATGACAATGGACTGTACCTCTGAACTGTAACCCAGCCCTAACGAAATGTTTTCCTTTATTGTCATGGTCATTGTGTCTCTTCACAGCATTATAGATACATCCAGTGACTATGACTTCACTAGCACTGAGTAGTTAACTAAGTTTCCAGTATGAGGCATGAAGTCCCTTTGGTTGAGTGGGTCTTATGACCAATTAGAGAACTGCTGTTTACCACACAGGTATGTTTGCCACTATTGAAGCCTGGTTGTTGTTTATACTCTGTCATTTTTAGTGATCCAAATGAAATATCAGATGGAAGGAACTGAGGAAAAAGGTTATTAACATTTTTAAAACTGGGAAAAGTTTAGGTTTGGTGGTGCACACTTACAATCCCAGCACACGGGAGTTGAGGGAGTTCAAGGTTAGCATCAGCTACATAGGTACTTGGGGCTACAAAAGACCATAACTCAAAACAAAACACCACAGGGTGCACGCCTTTAATCCCAGCACTTGGGAGGCAGAGATAGGTGGGTTTCTGAGTTCGAGGCCAGCCTGGTCTACTGAGTGGACAGCCAGGGCTACACAGAGAAACCCTGTCTCAAAAAAAAAAAAACAAAAACAAAAACAAAAAAGAAACCAAACCAAAACCACAACCAAAACAAATGAGGTGGAAAGAAGTAATGACCTTCAAGAGTCTGAAACCACCAGCCTATAACATGGAATAAACATGGCTTAATAAATAAATAAATAAATAAATAAATAAATAAATAAATAAATATTTAAATAAATAAATAAATTCTAAAATATAAAACTGGTGCTAAGCTATAAGGAGAAAACAAAAGAGCTCTTCGAAAGGCATTCTATAGGAACTGAAAAGGAAGTGTAATCATGTGTCATTTGGCAAGTTTTATGCTGATAATCAAGTCCTCCTGGTGATGTCCAATCAAAGCTTGGAATAAAATAACAAACTAACAGGTTCAATTAAGAGTCCAGAGTGGATTAGTGTAGAAACCGTCCTTGTTCTCCTAGTTCCTCCTCCTCCTCCTCCTCCTCCTCCTCCTCCTGAGACAGTCTTGAAATGTTATCTTAGGCTAGCTTGTTATTTTTTTCTTTTTACCTCAGGCTGCAAAGTGTTGGGATTAAAGCACATGCAGGACCACATCCGGCTTGAAAGAGGAATCTTGGTGAACATTTTCTCAAGAAAGACATGTTATGTTTCTTTATATAATAAGATTTTTCTCTCTGGTCAAAGTGGCATATGACTTTAGTCCCAGTACTCAAGAGACAGAGGCCAGAGGATCTCTGTGAGTTTGAGACCAGGCTGGTCTACAAAGCCAGTTGCAAGACAGCCATGGCTACACAGAGAAACCCTGTCTCAAAAACAAAACAAAACAAAAAATAAAAACAAAAACACAAAAACACACACAAATAATTTTTTTCTCCTGAAATATATCTTTTCTGTGCTGTGAGGAAAGCTTGGTTGGTAAAGAGCTTGCTTGGCAATCATGAAGACCTGACTTTGACTCCCAGAATCAGGTGTTTTTTTTTTTTTTTAAGATTTATTTATTATTATATGTAAGTACACTGCAGCTGTCTTCAGACACACCAGAAGAGGGCGTCAGATCTCACTACGGGTGGTTGTGAGCCACCATGAGGTTTCTGGGATTTGAACTCAAGACCTTTGGAAGACCAGTCACTGTTCTTAACCATTGAGCCATCTCTCCAGCCCCATTTTTATCAATCTTATAGCTGATTATTACCTCTTTATTCATCCTTTGTGATATGTATAGATATATGGGTGCATATACATATCCATTAAGCTTTTGATTATTTCTCTCTATTGTCTCTTTCCCGTGCTATATAGTTTGGCATGCTCCCGACATTTTCATGCCCAAAGGAAGTAGAAGTCTAGGAAAAAGGCTCTGAAAAGGGTACTTTTTTGAGAGAGAGAGAGAGAGAGAGAGAGAGAGAGAGAGAGAGGAGAGAAAGAGAAAAGGTTTCTCCTTACCCAGGTTCCTTCCAGGAGTTATATCCTGAGATGGTGATTTCACAGGTCATGATGGAACTGGTGGTATGTTCATCTATAGGAAGACGTCTGAAGATAAGAACTTTATCCTGAAGCACGAAGGGCCTGTTCTCTTGTCCATAGCCAATGATGGGTCAAAGGCTCTCAGTTCTTCATCTGCACTGCCGATACTAAGTGGTTGGAAGAAAAGCCTGTGGTCTTTGGGAAGGGGAAAGAAGGCATGAGCACCATGGGAGCTGTGGACTGTTTGGGAACCAGGAACACCAAGACCAGCAAGAATATCACCACTGCTGCTAGTAGACAACTCCAGTACCTTTTGTTTGTGTACATCGTAACCCCTAGGTCATTCCTCTGGAGCTCAGGAGCGTGCCCTTCACTCAACCTACTTGCAATATCCCACAACCTCAGACAGAGCTCTCACCCCAGCTCTTTGGGCTCCACATCTAACCCATCATGATGGCTACTGATCAGTCCTATAAATAAATCTATTCCTAACTGCAGGAGGTAGATATTTACAGTGGCAGCTAGTAAATATCAGGGATAGAACTTGACCCAAGGACCAACTATTGAAACTACTATATATACTATACTCTCGGGCATAGCACTGACCACATGATGATGTAATTGTCAATTTATCTTAAGGTCTTTTCCACCTACTGTGAATGCCTGTGAGTATAGGGGTCACTCAACAGTCACTTCTCTGTCTCTCTGTCTCTGTCTCTCTGTCTCTCTCTGTGTCACAGATCAAACACAAGGCTGTGAGCTATAACCCAGCACCACATATAATCTTTCAGGTAACCTCTGCAGCATGTGGAAAGCTGGAAATGCAGCTCACCAAAACAACAACAACAACAAAACAAGACAAAGTCTCCTGACACAATGCCACCAATTGAAAACTGTGAGACAAATCATTGTTTTAGGAAAATATCTGATAATGGCACGGGGCAGGCAATAGATAACAGTGAGGCTTCCTTCAATGCCTCAAGAATACATGAAATGACAAGAAATCTATTATGAAGGAACAGTAGAGAGGGCCACAGTGAGGGACTGAAAAAAGTTTTACATTTGATTTCTGTAAAGATAGTTAATGAGATGTCTGGCATGGTGCACATGCCTTTAATTCTAGCACTCAGGTGGCAGAGACCGTTCAGTCTCTGAGTTCGAGGCTAGCCTGGTCTACACAGCAATTTCCATGACTGCCGGGATTATACAAAGAAACTGTGTCTTGAAAAATAAACACAGTAATGAGACCAACAGAGAAACCAAAATCTGTCCAAAACTTTGAAGCCAGGCTGATCTACATTAGAGCAGTTCTGAGAGAGAGAGAGAGAGAGAGAGAGAGAGAGAGAGAGAGAGAGAGAGAGAGAGAGAGAGAGAGGAGAGAGAGTGAAACTGTAACAATTCAAAAAAAATGTTTTCTTTTTATTTTTCAAGATAGGGTTTCTCTGTGTAAAAGTCCTACCTGTCCTGGAACTTGTTTTGTAGAACAGGTTGACTTTGAATGCCTCTCTATTGCTGGGATTAAAGACCACTTCCCTGCAACATTTTTTTGTTTTTGTTTTTGTTTTTCGAGACAGGGATTCTCTGTATAGCCCTGGCTGTCCTGGAACTCACTCTGTAGACCAGGCTGACCTCGAACTCAGAAATCTGCCTGCCTCTGCCTCCCAAGTGCTGGGATTAAAGGCATGTGCCACCACCACCCGGCCCCTGCAACAATTCAAATTTACCATGGAGATATATTGCCAGTGAGAGAGATTTTGAAAACATAATGTTGGGGAAAAAAGCAGCATGAGGCACAAAAGGGGGTAGATGATAGGATATGGATTACATCAAACATTGCATCAAAATGCGTTTTATAGACTTTAAAAGAAAAGATTTGTTTTGCCTGTATGTATGTCTGTGCACCTCATGCATGCTATACCAGTAGAAGCCAGAAGAGGGTGTTGGATCCCCTGGAATTGGAGTTACACGTGGCTATTAGTCCCATGTGGGTGCTGAGAATTCAACTCAGGTCCTCTAAAAGAGTACCAAGCGCTCCTAACCACTGTGACATCTCTCTAGCCCCCTAGACTTTCTTTTTTTTTTTTTTTTTTTTTTTAATTAGATAGGGTCTCGTTCTCAGGCTGATCTGGAATTCCTTATATGGTCCAGACTTGCCTCAGGCTCACAGTGATTCTTCTGCGTCTGTCTCCCAAGAGCTGGGATTGCAAATGTGAACCATGACACCCAACCTACTATATACCTATTTAGGTTAACATATTTAATGGATTTATCTGGAATGATAGATTCTAAATCTCAAGGTGGTTATCTATAGGAAGAAGGAAAAGGAATGGGTAAGGGTATTTGTCTAGAGGATTCTGGTAGTTAACCTTGTGTCAACTCAACTGAGCCAAAGGAGATAAAAGTTTGTGGTTAAACACTATGTGTGAGGTCTATGAGGATGATGTTGGATGAGATTAGCATTTGAATTGGTAGATTAAATGAAGGTGGCTGTCCTCCTGTTGTGGTTTCATTATGAACTATCCCTCATGGCCTTAAGTGTTGATGCTTTGGGAGATGCTGGAAATTTTTGTTGGTGGAGTGTGGTTAGAGTAAGGAGGATGCTGGGTGTGTGTGTGTGTGTGTGTGTGTGTCCTCGGGGCTATTCCCAGCCCCCTCTCTTTGTCGTTCTGCTTCCTGGCCGCCATGAGGTGGGCATCTTTGCTTCTCTGCACCCTACTGCTGTGACTCGTTTCCTGAGAAACAAGAAAGCTAGCAGAGCATGGACTGAAATCTCTGGGGCCATGACCTAAATATGTCATTCCTTTTTTATGCTGTTTGTTTCAGGTATTTGTCACAGTGACAAAAAAAAGTCTGAGTAACCCATAACTCTAATGTGGATGGGCCACAAGAAATCAGTAAGGGGGACCTCATAAACAAAGGGAACTCGTCTTACTTGACTGCTAGATCCAAGAAACTGGCTCTTTTAGAAAATGGAGCCCACTGATTGTCAGCATGGAACTGTACGGCTGGTTTCCTGGGTTTCTAGTTCATTGGGTATAGATCTTGTAAGCATCATTACCATGTGACCCATTGGTTATAAGAAAGTAAAAATGAACAAACCAACAAGTGAACATATATACACACCACATTGATTCTTTTTCTCTGGGGAACCATGACTAATTCAAAGTCTTCAGCTTAAAAAACAAACAAACAAACAAATAAACAAACAAAGACTTCAGCTTTGTCTTTTTTTGAGGGGAGAGGAATGTTGTCTAAAAATGTGTTTATTTACCTTTTAATTTGTTTATTTATTTATATATGTTAGTGTGGGTGTGATGTGGTACTCCTCTTTGGGCAATTTATTAGGAGTCATTTCTCTCCCTATACCATGTGTGCTCCAGACATCTAACTCATATTGTCAGCAGTACCTTTTACCCACTAAACCATCTCATTGCCTCTGTTTTGAACACCTATTTTGTGTGTGTATGTGTGTGTGTGTGCACACGTGCGCCTGTGTGTGCTGTGATGACACAGCATATATACATGTGTGGAGGTCAGAAGGCAACCTTCCTTCCACCCTGTGGGTTCTGGCCATGGAACTCAGGTTGACTGGCTTTCAGAAGCACTCTTACCCACAGAGCCTTCTTGTACATAACAGCCTCCTCTTTTCCATCTTCTGATTTAGGTTTTCAGGGAGAAGACTCTTGTAGCCCAGATTGGCCTCACACTTGGTTTGCAGCCAAGGGGTGACTTTGACTTCCTGACCTTCTTCCTTGTACCTCTTCCACGCTGAGAGTATGGGTGTTTGCCACCACACCTAGTTTTATGTGATGCTGGGGAGAAATCCCAGGGCTTTGTATGTGGTAGGCAGGCACTCTATCAACTGACCTACTTTTCCCTCCACGTTCTTATGTCTTTCAAGGAGAGTAGATTCATGTATTAGATATTTTATTGACTATATCCTTAAATAAACCGAAAAAGGGGAAAGAGAGACACAAATGAACAAAATCTATCTTCAAAGAGCAAAAGTACATCAAACCTGTATTATTATTTCCAAATAATATAGAATAAAACTTAAAGAGTACTTCTGTCTTTTGATCCTCCATATACAGAATATGTTGGGGTTAGAAGAGAAATTTGGCATTATGACATAACAGTATTCGGAACTCTAGTCATGAAATACCGCTTCAAGGTATTTTCATTTCCCCATGTTTCCTTCTTGTCTTCTTTTTCCAGATTTGCACACTTAAGGGGTGAGCTCACATACATCGGGGAAGAGAGAGGAGGCCACAGATGTCTCACAAATATGATTCTTTCACGACTTGTTGTATGACCCCAGGAGTGTGGTGGGAATCCTGCTTTGGAAGTCTTTGAGAAGTGAAGCACTAGAAACTTCATTTAGAGGTACAGAGTGGATAGAAAGCAGCAATTGAGGTAAAAAAAAAAAAAAAAAAAAAAAAAAAAACCTCATCTCAGTCAGGGCTGATTATTGTGGGTGAGAAAATGTGGGTCGGAAGGTCTGAGAAAGGACATTTTTCACATGGATATTTGTAAAATCCTGAGCTCTCTTGACTGTCTTTTTTTGGGGAGAAAGATATATTGACATACAATCTATTTGGGGGATTTTCTGTTTTCCTTAAAAGAGATGAAGAGGAAGGGAAGGAATGAAGTACGTTTCCCTCCTCCTCGAAATCTGTGAACAGTAATTTTGTGGTGTTTTTGCTTTTGTTTTCTTGGGGTGCTCAGAATGGCCTTGTACACTTGCTGGGCGAGTGCTCTATTACTAAGCCACACCCAAGATCCCCATCATCCCTTAAAAAAACACGAAAAGCAGGGTCAGGCATGGTGGCACATGCCTTTAATCCCAGCACTTGGGAGGCAGAAGAAGGCGGATCTCTGAGTTCGAGGCCAGCCTGGTCTACAGAGTGAGTTCCAGGACAGCCAGGGATACACAGAGAAATCCTGTCTCAACACCCCCCCCCAAACATAAAAGAAAAGAAAAACAAACAAGCAAACAAAACAAAACAAAAAAAGCAGTTGGATCTTAGATTCAAGGCTTCTTGGGTAACTACTTGAATATCTGGAAACAGACATTCTTCTCTCTTCTCCCTCACATTTTATCAATTGTTTGACCTTTAAATGAAAAATATTAGTTGTTACACCAAGGATCCTATTATTCCATAGAACTATATAGCCATGTAGCTGGGAGTTTGTTAGTATACTTTCTGGAACTGTTTTCTTGATATGCTTTTCTTTAAGCAATAGAATATTCATGTATTAGCAACAAGAGTGCACTTGAGCAATTTCAAACTGCCTGTTTGGGCTGCTAGTTTAAACTTGGGCATGGTCTTTCAAGAGACTTTATATGTAGTGCTTACATGAAAGGATGCTAATAAGATTTTAATGTGAAGTTTTCATTACTTTTATCTGTAGAATCTAATTTTTCTCAGGCTCCATCATCCAACTTTTATTAAATATCCAAGCGCATTTCAACTGAAACACAAAAGGTTTGCTGACTGTCATAGAATCTTTATTTTGCATTTTGATAAATATTTAAATTA
Organism: Mus minutoides; assembly: GCA_902729485.2. Lineage (NCBI taxonomy): Eukaryota > Metazoa > Chordata > Mammalia > Rodentia > Muridae > Mus > Mus minutoides. The sequence continues at coordinate 3,474,257 of LR749493.1, forward strand.
CAATCTTAAATGTTCATTATATTTGAGATCTACAATGAATATTCTAGTTTAATAATATACCTTTAAGGCTGGGTGTATACACCTTTAATCCCAATTCTTGGGAAGCAAAGACGGATGGATCTCTGTGACTTCAAGACCAACCTGGTCTGTATAGGATATTCCTGGTCTATATAGGATATTCGCGGCCAGTCGAGATTCATAGTAAGACTCTGTCTCATCAAACAAACAAACAAACAAAGTAAGAAACCAAACAAAATAAATTATACCTTTTAATTCTTTTATTTTTCCAAAAATCATAAAACATTGCAGGTAAGAAAATAATAGAGAATATTATTATAAATTCCTATATGCCTACCATTCAGCATTGTTAGATTTTTAAAATTTTTCCATATTTACAGGAGAACTTTTTCAAAAGGAAATCAGACTTTGTAGATAAAATCAGAGCTTCCTGTTCCCATTCATTTCCTCTATTTCCTTTTCTCAGAAGTAGCCACAGTAATGGGTTTGATACCTTTATTTCCATACATGCTTCATATTTTACCATGTATATATTCAACCATAAACTTTATATGACACTGTTTTAAATAGCTTAACTTTTATATAAATAGTATATTATAATAAACAATAGAGAGTAAGAATGCAAACATTGGAACCAGACCCAGTCAGTAGTACATACTGTACATGTTACTGGCTCTGTAACCTTTTGGAAATTATTTAATCTTTATGTGCCTCATTTTTTCCTAGAAACTGGGAGTTTGTACTAGTACCTGCTTCATAAGGTTGTTTTGAAGACTAAAAAAAAAATCATAAATATATATGAATGCCAAAAAAATCAATGCCTTGTGTTAGCCTTTATGTTTATACTATGCTTTTTAAATATTTTTGAGTGTTATCCATATTGATACTTGTGCCATCAATTCACGTCACAATACTATTGCACTGTATGAATATATTACTGTCTAGTAGTGACTTTTGTGACTAGGTGGTTTCCATTATGAAAGTGCTTCAATGACTATCCTTGCATGTATCTTCATGTGTACATGCATATAAGAATCTTTCTACATTGCTGGAAAGACATTAAAAATTAGCTTTGCTTTCTTTTTTTATAATGTGCCAAGAAACTGTGTCTCATCCTTTATAAACTTTTCAAAATTCGTTCTGTTTATGAGTTTCTAAGCTTTGCAGGCATTCTCTTGGGCATCAAAATCCTACTCTGATTGAAGTTATGATGTCTTAACAAAGACTGGTCTTATTAATCTTCGATTTCCTTTTGATTTTCATGTACTGCTTAGCTGCAGATTGGAGGATGGAACCTCACCTCAAATCAATCAGCATACTATTTTTATATCATGTGTAAAAATACCGATTGATCATTGTACTTCAAAGGTTTTTGAGCATTGTGTCACAACAGTCATAAAAATGAACGCCTTTTTTCAAAATCAATTTTGTTGTTTCTTCTTGAGAAATAAGCCTGAGTTTGTCAAGTAGGTGTTTTATTGGTCTGAACTTGCTTTAAATGGTAGGCTATAAACCTTAAGAATGCTTCAGCAACTCATAAAGGAATAAAAAGACCCCAGTTAAAATGTCTCTGGTGACTGAGACCTTAAATAGACTACTAACTTCATTAAATTTCCTCTGGTAGTTCTTTTGAAACCTTGTCATATTTGAATTTTATAGTTTTCCTAAAGATGTTATGAAGGGAGTTTATTTATTTGCTTATTAATATTTTGCCACATTGGGGTTCAGTGAGCAGGCATTCCTACTGCTGTACTAAACCTCCAGTCCACGAAAATATCATTGAAAAGTTTGTATTGAATTTCATTTATTTGGTTGTCTATTTTCTTAGTGTTGTGTGCACATGCATACACATGCATACACATGCATGTGCCATAGCATGTACTTAAAGGTCGGAGGATAGCTTGCAGAAATCAGTTTCTCCATCCACCATGTGAGTTTTGAGGATCAAGCTCAGATTGCCAGCAAGTGCAGTTATTGCTGAACTATCTCTATGGCCCCAAAATATTATTTTTAAACAAGGACAAAACTGGAGCCATATATTAGTGGTAGAGTCCTTGTCTGGAGTGTGGGAGGTCTGGGTTCAGTCCCCAGTACTGAATAAATGGGAGAGGGAAAAATTACTGCTCCTAGCAATATATCTTTTTTTTTCCTTGTTCCGGTCAACCCTGCTCGCTCTGGTCTGCCCAGCTCGCTCTGGTCGGCCCCGCTTGCTCAGGCCGCCCCGTTCGGCCCCACTGGCTCCAGCCAGCCCCGCTCGTTCCAGTTGGTCCCACTTGCTCAGTCCCTGCTCTCTCCAGTCCAAGGATTCATTTATTATTCTTCATAAGTACACTACAGCCGACTTCAGACGCACCAGAGGAGGGCGTCAGATCTCATTATGGGTGGTTGTAAGACACCAGGTGGTTGCTGGGATTTGAACTCATCACCTTCAGAAGAGCAGTTGGGTGCTCTTAACCGCTGAGCCATCTCACCAGCCCAGCAATATATCTTTATGTCTCTGAGTTTATCACCTTGTGTTACAGATTCACTTCTCAAAGTATGCTGACTATATAGTTTCAGGTAAGGTGACTTTAGGTTGATTTTTCAAAGTGTTCCACAACTCTTATTTGAATCTGAAAGCAGGCCATCTCAATAGGGACTCAAGACTGAGCAAAGTTTATAATTTCCACCTAGGCATTTGAGCACCTAGCACCCTCTGTGAAACGAAGCATTTACTTTTATGGTTGGTAGTCAGCTCTTAACTTACAACTCCAGGAAAATACATGGTAGATTTTATAGCTTGGTAAATCAAAATGCATGTTTGAACAAACAGATTCTAAATGACTGGTTATAACAAGTATTTATTGATTAAGGAATTTTGTTTCTGAATACTATGTAAGATTGTGGCTCCTCTTTATGACTTGAATAAACATACTCAATTTTGCCAGGATGAAGAGGAAGATGTTCATATATCTGAAACTAGTTTGTTCTTTTGTTGTTTACTTTTCTTTTCCTTTTTTTTTTTTTTTCTGAGAGAGGTTCTCATTATGTACCCCCGACTGCCTCAGAGCTCAATATTCAGAACAGTCTCTCTGTCTCCTGGGTGTTAGGATTAAAAGGGTGTGTTCTGGAGGGGTTTAAGGAAAATTAAGGGATAAGAAGGGGATGCTGCTACTAACTCTTATCCAGGACATCATGCTGTGTGTGAGAAGTTCATTTCTTGACTCTTGTATTTCTCCTCTAAAAGTAGGAAGGACAGCTCTAGTTGTTCTTTTAGGTATCTTTCCTATAGTTAGTTCTAGAAGCTGGCATGAAGGGACAATGGTCAGAATGTATTCAACAGAGGATCTCTCTCTCTCTCTCTCTCTCTCTCTCTCTCTCTCTCTCTCTCTCTCTCTCTCTCTCTCTCTCTTGGTTTTTTCAAGACAGGGTTTCTCTGTATAGCCCTGTTCTCAAAATGCTGTGAAGCAATGGAGGCTTGGAGGGAAAGAAGTATGCCTGGACAAAGCCATTATAAAATAAGTTACGAGCCGGGCGTGGTGGCGCACGCCTTTAATCCCAGCACTCGGGAGGCAGAGGCAGGCGGATTTCTGAGTTCGAGGCCAGCCTGGTCTACAAAGTGAGTTCCAGGACAGCCAGGGCTATACAGAGAAACCCTGTCTCGAAAAAACCAAAAAAAAATAATAAATAAATAAAATAAAATAAAATAAGTTACTACAAAGTTACGATAATACTTTATTTATCTTCTGGGGAAGACACATTTGAAAGAGAATTCCAGATGATCAGTGGATAACATATTACTATTATCCTTTGTGTATTTAGCAGTGCTGGTGGGTTCTTTTGTTTTGAACTTGAAACAGGGTCTCTAGAGCTCTGGCTAGCCTTGAACTCCATATTCACTCTGAGTGCTGAGACTATCAGCATGTGCCACCAATCAGAACCCAGATGGATATTTTTATTAATATTTTAATAACCTACCATGCATAGTATTGGTAGCATTGATCCACTGTGCTTGCTGACTTCCATGGCAATATCAATGAGAGATCATAGGACCAGAGTTAGGAAGACAAGTGTACAATCACCATTTGTGACCTGCTATTAGGCAGCTCTTGCACACCAGTGCACTAATGTAAAGTATACAAAAGGATTATATTCATGCTAACTTTCATTTGTACTTAAGTTAAAGAAATGATACATCCTTTAACTTTAAATACTCCAGGATACATATCCTTTTCTTTTTTTTTTTTCTTTTTTTTTTTTTTTTTTTTTTTTTTTTTTTTTTTTTTGGTTTTTTGAGACAGAGTTTTTCTGTGTAGTCCTGGCTGTCCTGGAACTCACTTTGTAGACCAGGCTGGCCTCGAACTCAGAAATCCACCTGCCTCTGCCTCCCAAGTGCTGGGATTAAAGGCGTGCGCCACCACGCCCGGCTACTTTTCTTATTTTGTTCTGAAATGGGCGCTTGCTGTCCTACCTCATGCTCTAAAGTGTGGGGAACATAGACTTGCAACAAGAATAAAGATACCAGCCGGGCGTGGTGGCGCACGCCTTTAATCCCAGCACTTGGGAGGCAGAGGCAGGCGGATTTCTGAGTTCAAGGCCAGCCTGGTCTACAGAGTGAGTTCCAGGACAGCCAGGGCTTCACAGAGAAACCCTGTCTCAAAAAAAAAGAAAAAAATAAAGATACCATTTGGCATAGCCACAAGACAATAATCAACAGGAATTCAATATACTAGAAGTCACTCAAGCTTTGTCTATTGTCCTAAGAATGTCCTGTATTGTAAAAATATTTCATCTCGATCCAGGGTTTATCCTGCCTTTGACCATTTAGTTCCTGGATAAAAGGCACACACCACGCTTATATTTATAATAAGCCTTAACGAGCACAAGAGCTGGTTATATCTATCCTCTATGCTATTATGTCTATTCCCAGGCACAATTCAATGATATAATTTGCTGTTTTGTCTGGGCTGATGTTAAATCCAATTAGCCAACCCACATGGCCATTATTTTAAGATTCTTACTCCATGGCAGCTTCTCCTCTGTCCCCTTCTTCTCTCCCCACCTCATGGTTCTCCTCCAACCCCAAGCCTGGGAGCCCTAAATCCCTGTCTGCATCTTTCTGCCCAGCTATTGACTGTCAGCCTCTTTATTCACCAATCAGGGATAACTTGGGGGACAAGGTCACATAGCATCACCTGGGGCTAAGTGCTGTTTAGCAAGCAGCCAGTATGTAAAAGACCAAACTGCAGGGGGGAGGGGACTTTCAGAATAGCATTTGAAATGTAAATTAAGAAAATATCTAATAAAAAACTGGGAAAAAATAAAAAAAAATAAAGATATATCCTACCAAAAAAAAAAAAAAAAAAAAAAAAAAAAAAAAAAAAAAAAAAAAAAAATCATACAAAAAAAAAAAAAAAAAAAAAAAAAAAAGACCAAACTGCAACAGTCCTGAATGGCTGTTTACAAGAATAAAAATTGAGCTGGGTGTGGTGGCGCATGCCTTTAATCCCAGCACTCGGGAGGCAGAGGCAGGTGGATTTCTGAGCGAGGCCAGCCTGGTCTACAGAGTGAGTTCCAGGACAGCCAGGGCTATACAGAGAAACCCTGTCTCAAATAACCAAAAAAAAAAAAAAAAAAAAAAAGAATAAAAATTGAGTATTATCTGGATTTGGGAATACAATATTTTCTCAGAAGTTTCTATCTCTAGCCCTCTTGTACTTGGCAAATACCCACTGATCCTCTCTTCACACCTCTTAATCTTTCCACCACATTAATTTCTAGTGTCTAACATTAGAGGCGTTATCATCAAACAGCAAACATGCTGACAGTGCTTCTGGTGTTTGAACATTTTAGTTAATGTTGGTAGTTAAGGTGGAACAAACACTGCACTTAAATTCAAGTAGTCTTTGCTGCTATTTTGTGTCTCTTAGTTATTACTATGACCTTTGATGTCAAAGCTTGTCTGTCTGCCAATAAAGGAGTCTTTCTCTTTCTGGTGCTTCATGGGACATGCTAATTTTAAGCACATCCCTTTTAGTATCCTAGGGAAATAAGCAAAATATGCTTGATTGGGGGTTGGGGGATGACAAGGGCCTGTGCTGTCTAAGAATCACCTATGATTTTGATTCCAAAATGATACATTTTGTACAATATTGTGTATTGGGCACATTTCCCCATACCTGACTCCCTTCCCTTCCCTTTCTCACCTTCCCCTTAGTCCTCCCTCAACCTAGTTAGTTTTATCTCTTCCATATATGCATGTTATTTTATGTATTGCTATAAAATCTAGAAACTACAAAGGAGAGAAATGATACCTTTCCAGAAACTACGCAGCAGCATCGTCCTTTCTTTTTTTTTTTTTAATTTTTTTATTAGATATTTTCTTTATATGCATTTCTTCAGACACTCCACAAGAGGGAGCAAGATCTTGTTATGGATGGTTGTGAGCCACCATGTGGTTGCTGGGATTTGAACTTATCACCTTTGGAAGAGCAGTCGGGTGCTCTTACCTGCTGAGCCATCTCACCAGCCCCCTGAGTTGGAATTTACATTGAATCTGTAGATTGCTTTCGGCAGGATAACCATTTTGACTATATTAATCCTGCCAATCCATGAGCATGGGAGATCTTTCCATCTTCTGAGATCTTCTTCAATTTCTTTCTTCAGAGACTTGAAATTCTTATCATACAGATCTTTCACTTCCTTGGTTAGATTCACACCAAGGTATTTTATATTGTTTGTGACTATTTTTTTTTCCCTTGTTCCAGTCAACCCCGCTCGCTCTGCTCGACCCCGCTCACTCCGGCCAGCCCCACTCGCTCCCGGCCGCCCCCAGTACGCCCCCGCTTGTTCCAGCCAGCCCCGCTCGCTCCGATCAGCTCCGCTTGCTCTGGTTTGGCCCTGCTCGTTCCGGCCGTCCCCGTTCGGCCCCACTCGCTCCGGCCCTGCTAGCTCCGGCGTCCCCGCTTGCTCCGGCCGTCCCCGTTCGGCTCTGCTCGATCAGGACAGCCTGGCTTGCTCCGGTTGGTCTCTCCAGTCCAAGGATTCATTTCTTATTATTCTTCATAAGTACGCTGTAGCTGACTTCAGACGCACCAGAGGAGGGCGTCAGATCTTGTTACGGGTGGTTGTAAGCCACCATGTGGTTGCTGGGATTTGAACTCATCACCTTCGGAAGAGCAGTCGGGTGCTCTAACCTGCT
>LR749493.1:3481554-3656126 GCA_902729485.2 Mus minutoides
TTTGTGACTATTGTGAAGGATGTTGTTTCCCTAATTTCGTTCTCTGCCCATTTATCCTTTTTGTAGAGAAAGGCTATTGATTTGTTTGAGTCAATTTTATATCCAGCTATTTCACTGAAGCTGTTTATCAGGTTTAGGAGTTCTCTGGTGGAATTTTTAGGGTCACATATATATTATCATATCATCTGGAAATAGTGATATTTTGACTTCTTGCTTTCCAATTTGAATCCCCTTTATCTCCTTTTGTTGTCAAATTGTTCTGGCTAGGACTTCAAGTATTATATTGAATAGGTAGGGAGAAAGTGGGCAGCCTTGTCTAGTCCCTGATTTTAGTGGGATTGCATTGAGTATCTCTCCATTAAGTTTGAGGTTGGCTACTGGTTTGCTGTAGATTGCTTTTTATTATGTTTAGGTAAGGGCCTTGAATTTCTGATCTTTCTAAGACTTTTATCATGAATGGGTGTTGGATTTTGTTAAATGCTTTTTCAGCATCTAAGGAGATGATCATGTGTTTTTTGTCTTTGAGTTTGTTTATATATTGAATTACGTTGAATGATTTCCGTATATTAAACATCCCTGCATCCCTGGAATGAAGCCTACTTGGACATGATGGGTGATCATTTTGATGTGTCCTTGGATTTGGTTCGTGAGGATTTTATTGAGTATTTTTGCATCAATATTCATGAGGGAAATTGGTCTGAAGTTCTCTCTTTGTTGGATCTTTGTGTGGTTTAGGTATCAGAGTAATTGTGGCTTTGTAGAATGAATTGGGTAGAGTACCTTCTGTTTCTATTTTGTGCAATAGTTTGAGGAGAGTTGGAATTAGGTCTTCTTTGATCATGAAATATGATTTTCAATCCAAATCTTGCTTTTCGGGTGTGTTGGGGTATCCAGGACTGGCTGAGGTGGGAATGCTGGGCTCTGATGATGGTGAGCAGTCTTGGTTTCTGTTGGTAAGATTCTTACGTTTGCCTCTCGACATTTGGTAATCTCTGGAGTTAGTTGTTAATAGTTGTCTCTGGCTGGAGCCTGTTCCTCCTGTGATCCTGTTAGCCTCTGTCAGCTGTCGTGGGAGTCCAGCTCTCTTCTGAGTCTCAGTGGTCAGAGTACTCTCTTCAGGCAAGCTCTCCTCTTGCAGGGAAGGTGCACAGAGGTCTGGTGTTCAGACTTGCCTCCTGGCTGAAGATGAAGGCGGGAAACAGGGCCTGTCCTGGAAGATCGGTTGTCTCTGCAGTCTGTGTGCTCACCTGCACAGCCTGCTCTGGGGGGTTGCAGCCCTCCTGGGCAGCCACCTCTACTCTATCATGGAAGGTACCAAGATTTCTGCAGCCAGAAACTGGGGTCTGTCCCAGAAGCTGAGTGGCTTCTGCCTGTCCCAGAAGCTCTGTTGCCTCTGCACTCTGCTTGCTCACCCTCTGCAGTCCGCAAGCTGATCTGTGCACACTGGTCTCAGAGGGACACGGGAGACCTAGCATCATCCTTTCTTATGGCTGAAAAAATTCACATATACACATATACATACATACATACATACATACATACATACATACATACATATATACATATATATGCATGCATACATGTAGATTGTGTATATATATATATATATATATATATATATATATATATATGTGCACATATCTAGTTTTAAATAATCAAGATTCTTTTCAGGTTCAGTAAAGAGATGTGCTGACATGGGTTTCTGGTGATCAGATCTGATACAACTGGCCATTCACATAGGAGAAATAAGGTATCCAGTGGCAGCTCTCAGAGCAGGGGAATTCTTTACATTGATAGACTTTAGAAGGTAGAGGTTTCTGAGTTTAGAAGATAGGAGTCTCTAAATTTAGAAGATTATGAAACACACTAGATAAAGTACAATGCAGTATGTTAGGAAGTTAATCCTATTGGCCCACCCTACCTTGGGGCTGTTCAAAACTAGTTTACCAGTTTAAAGAATGTCCAAATTTACAATCTATGAGGTATGCCTCATCCCCTTTATAGAAGAAGCTTTGCTCTAACAAATACTACATTTTCCATATATATCCTCTTTTGTTGCATACCGAGTTTGGTTTGATAACATAGCTATTATGTACAGTGTTGCAATAGACATTGATGTGCAAGAATCTCTGTGACATGTGGCTTTAGGTCCTTTGAGTAATAATCCACAAGTGGACCACGTGGGAGATCTATTTTTAGTTGTTTCAAGAGCATCCATATGGACTTCCAGAGTGGCTGGACTGATTTATATTTCCCTCCCACCGTGTGTAAGAGTTCCCCCTTTGTCCACAAACCCACTAGCATGTGTTGTTTTCTTAACAACTGCCATTCTTATTGGGGTGAGATGGAATCTCAGTGCAATTTTGATGTGCAATTTCTCTGACAGCTAGTAAAGTTGAATATTTTTTCCATTTGTTTGTTGTGATTGTCATATCTATAAGAACAAAAGCATAGTGAATTCGAGGCCAGCCTGGGCTGTACGAGACCCTATTTAAAAAAAAAAAAAAAACAAAAAAAAAAACGTCCCATGCCAAAATAGTACCTGTAAAATAGTTGGTCTTCCCTTGGTAACTGTTTATTGTAAACTGACACTAAAAATAACACACATGTCATTTTTCTATGTAAGTGAACTCCACGTTGTGTTTAACTAAATACTGCTAAGTCGGACTACTGCCAGAATTAAGTGATTAGAGAATTAGGTAGAAATCGTAGTCAATTATTTTGACTAGTATTTCTCAAATAATTTAGTCAGAAGATTTTTTTTTTAAATGTCCAGACGTGAAGCAGTGTAGGATGTGCTTCTTACAGGCATGTTTAGTTATTAAAAGCCTCACCTCCACTGTATATGGGAAAAAAGATTTGGTTTATTATTATTATTTGAGTGTGTGTGTGTGTGTGTGTGTGTGTGTGTGTTTCAGCTGCATGTATGTATGTGGACCTCATTTGTGCCTTGTGCCCCTGAAGTAGGAAAAGAGTGTGTCAGGTCCTCTGGAACTGGGTCTATAGAGAGTTGTGTGCCACCACCTGGGTGGTGAGTTTTCTGCAAGAGCAGCAAAAGCAAATGCTCTTAACTGCTGAGCCATCTCTCTGACCGTAATCCGGCTACCCCAGCCCACTTTTGTGTGCAGAGAGCGGAATGCCCACGTTGCATACGGTCTCTACCATGGAACTACACGCCCAGCCCCTAAGTCTCCATTTGTCTTCATGCTAAAAAGTGCACTCTACACTATTGAAATGGAGTACATTTTACCACGTGTTAGTTACTTTTGGTTGTTGTTGTTCTAATGAACTATCACTACTGCGGCAACTCATGGAAGGAAGAGTGCATTTGGCTTCCAGAGGGTTAAGAGTCTATCATGATAGGGAGCTATGGTAGCAAGTGGCCGGCATGGCGGCAAGAGCAGAAAGCTAAGAGGTCACATCTCAATGACAAGCATGAAACCGAGTCAACCGCGAAGTAAGACAAGGCATCAGAGCTCTCAAAGGCTGCATGACTCTGAGCAAGGCCATAAAGCCTCAACCACTCCCAACAGCACTACTAACTGCAGACGGACGGACGGACGGACGGACGGACGGACGGACGGAGAGTTCAAATGGCTGAGCTGCCTATGGGGCCCAGCTCCCATTCAAAGTACCACACACTGCTATTTACTTCCTTCAGCCTTCCTCGGGGCTCAGCTTTCCCCGTGCATCACACAGAGACGCCGTTCTAAAATGATATCTTAACTGTTCGGCTTCCTTAGCTATTGTTCTTAGAATACCACGTTCCTTCCTTAGTGCTGCAGATAACCTTAGTGACTGGGCCTCCCGCCTGCCTCTCCTACAAGTATGTACAAGTATCCCTGGTATGTTGATGACTTGAGTCCTTTGGAATCTAGCTGTATCCCGGAGTGGTCTAGCTGGATCATATGGAGAATCTAATTTCATTTTATTCTTTTTTTTAGAAATCCACATACTTATATTGTAGTGGCCGACTAGTTTACCTTTCCACCAGAACATGTAAAGCTCTATCCATTCCCACCAGTCCTGTGTAATTGCTGCGAGTTCTTTTTAACAGCTCTTCCTGCCCTCTCTTCCCCACTGCCCCAGTGACCTACAAAGGTCTCAGACTTGCCAGGGAAGAGGAACATTAAGTTTTCATTCTACACTTTTGTTGTCACTCCTTCCTGGGCAAATGCTTTATGTTTTGTTTGTTTAATGAATACTACGCCACCTGAACTCTTACCTTCCTTTTGGGACTCTGCCACATTCTCCTTTGTGCATGTCCTATGTTATCAATCTTCTGTAACTCTTGTTTGGATTGACGAGTTTTAGTCTCTTTTAACAGATTCAAAACTACCTAAGGTCAAGTACGTCCTCCAATTCAAGTATTCTTCATTTTAACAGCCTCTATAGTACTGTGTGTCTGGGCCACATGGGGTGCTCAGTAAATACTTTCAATTGAAAAACAGCTGCAACCGGCAGTCTCTAGATAGGCATTGCAGTAGCCACTAGTTACATGTGACTATTTACATTTAACTTTTAATTAAAACTAATTAAAAATGTATCCCCTAGCTAATCCAACTACCTTCTAAGTGTTGTATTCTATGGTAACATATGGTTACCACATCGGACAACACAGGTTATACAAACTGTCATCATTGCAGAATTTTATTTATTCTATTTACTTATTTTTAGGCAGAGCCTCACTGTATAGCCCTGGCTGTCCTGGAACTCACTATGTAGACCAGGTTGTCCTTGAACTCAGTGGTCCATCTGCCTTTCCTCCTGAGTGTTGGACTCAAAGGCATGCACCACTAGCTCAGAGCAAAACATTCTAAAAGTGTTAACATAGATTATTATTTATTTTCTCTTTTCACTGTAGTAACAAATTATTGATTTTCTAACATATGCTAAGATTATATTCGGTAGAATAGTTATGATAAGTGCAACATCACAATTGCTATTATATTAATATTTGCGAGAAAAAAATATTTAAAAAAAAAAAANGATTCTCATTAATAAAGTACTTGCCTGACATACAAGATACCCTGGGTCACATCCATGGCACTAAAATATCAAAGCAAACGAAATGATGTGGTATATGAGCAGGGAGTAGTTGTTTACTAATTAATTCTTTCACTCATTTAACAAATACGTGCCCACCTATGTAAATGGCTTTTGGTCTTAAGACATTTAACCCAGACTGTTCCATTTGCTAATCATGCATTCTGCTACTGAGCTATAGATCCCTTCAGACTTTCAACAAATACCTTTCGTTATACTTCCTTATCTGTTCCCCCAACTGCCCTTCTCTAAAGCCATTGCTGGTCCTCTGTCACCTGAAATAGTTCTCTTCTGCTTTTATGTAACTTGCATTCTATTTTTCCTCTGTAAGATTTTTTAAAAAAAATTATTTATTTATTTATTTAATGTAAGTACACTGTAGTGTGTCTTCAGACACTCCAGAAGAGAGCATCAGATTTCCTTATGGATGGTTGTGAGCCACCATGTGGTTGCTGGGATTTGAACTCAGGACCTTTGGAAGAGCAGTCAGTGCTCTTAACCACTGAGCAATCTCACCAGCGCCCCCCCGCCCCGTAAGATCTTTTACTTTCATAGTTCCTTTTTCTATTTTTCTACATACACATACATGTCACATAATACACACAGGCACTCACACACATTCTTTTTTCTCTCTTTCTCTATTCTCCTCACCACCACCATTTTTTGAGACAGGGCTTTTCTGTGTAGTCCTGGAACTCCTTCTGTAGACCAGATTGCCCTTGAACTCATAGAAATCTGCCTGCTTCTGCCTCCCAAGTGATGGGATTAAAGGTGTGTGTATCATCACCGCCCAGAACACACATACATTCTTGTATCTACATTCTGTGAGTGAGATAAATCACATGATAGCTCTATTTCTGAGTCTGCCTTACATTGCTTAACATAATCATTTCAAGTTTCACCCATTTTCCTGCAAATACACAATTGACCATTTTATATATGGTTGAGTAAAACTCCATCATGTGCAGGCATCACAGTTTCTTTACCCATTTATTGATTGCTGGCCATGTAGGAGAGCTCTGTTTCTTAGCTCTGGCGAATACTGTGCAGCAGTAAGCATGGATGTGCAAGTATGTCTTTACTGTACTGATACTGACTTCATCTTTTGGAGAATGGATGGAACTGCGGGATGAGTATGCAGGAGGACTATGGCTGGATCATACGGCACTTGTACGTTTAGTTCAGTCAGGAACCATGCTGATTGCTATAGTACTGCATCAGTTCCACCCACCCCCACTCCCACTAAGCAGTGTATAAAGGTTCTTCTTTCCTAACACAGTAACATTTCAAAACTACTGTTTGAGTCCTTATTCTCTGTGCTAAGGAAAGGATATCCCCTGAACTGAACAATAGAGAGATTGCTCCATCAGAGTTCACCATGAGGAGTGATGAAAGGTGGATGAGTGTGGAGAGTACTGAGAAATACCCTAAAGATTTTTTTTNAGAAAATTGTCTTTAAGTGCATTATAGGAATAACTCTATCTTGGAGTTATCTCTGGGTCTCTGACACAGACAGTCAGGCTAGGTCTTCTTGCTAACAAAGAGCTTCTCACTGGCTGTATTCTCAGAGATTGGGAAACAGGCCTTGGGGAGCATTCAAAGGCTGTACATTTCAGGGGGAAACATTTTGGGGGTCTTTCATCAGAAATCCGCCTGTCTTTGCCTTCTGAGTGCTGGGATTAAAGGTGTGCGCCACCATGCCCTAAAGATTTTATACTTTGTTCTTCTAGCCCTTACTTCTCAAGAGATGGGCTTTAGACCACCAGCATAGGTGCGTCCTGGAAATTCGCTGACTATGTAGAATCTCAAATTTCACATGAATCTCAGACTTCTCAAAACAAAATTGGCATTTAAGGAAGATCCCTAGGTGTTTGTTTTTATTTTAAGTTTTGAGACTGGGTCTCACATAGCCCAGGCTGGCCTTGAATTTGCTCTGTAGTTCTGGCTGACCTTGAGCTCCAGATCTTCCTGCCTCCACTTTTCCAGTACTTGGATTACAGATGCATGCCACCACACCTGTGCCTCTGGTGATTCCAGATACACCTAGATGTTATAGAAGCAGGAATGTAAGCAATGTGGGCCAATAAAAAATTACATAATTGAGCTGGATGTGGTGATGCATGCTTTTAATTCCAGAATCTGGGAGGTAGAAGCAGGTAGATCTTTGTATGAGAGCCATGACAGGTTACATAGTGAGTCCTATGTAATTGAATGAATAAATAAGGGAACACTTTAACGAGCATAAAAGACAGCAATCTGATCAGTATTGAATCTGATGCAAAAGAAACCGGATGTGGGACTATTACTGTAATGCAGATGTGAAATGAGGTGTATTGGATATAAGAGATAATCAGTTCTTAAGAACTCGGCTGCCAAGGCTGAGAAGTTGAGGTTAAGCCCTAAGACCTGACATGCTAGGATAAAACTGACTCCTGCTCCCCATCAAAAAAAAGAAAAAAGAAAAAAGAAAAAAAGAAACAAAAGAAACAAAAGAAAAGAAAAGAAAAGGAAAAAGAAAAAAGAAAAGAAAAAGCTAGGCATGGTGATACTTGTCTTTAATCCCAACACTGGCAAGCAGATCTTGCTGAGTTTGAGGCCAGCTGAATCTACTTTACCAAGTTCCAGGACAGCCAGGGCTACAAAGAGAAGAGAGATCCTGTCTCAGTTTAAAAAAGAGGAGGAAGAGAAAAGGGGGTAGGGGGAGAGATTGATTTAATCTTAAGTATATAAATATACCTCCAGTTACATGAACTCATTAGAATGATTGCATGTTATTCAAAGTAAAAAGAGTCAGAAAATATAGCCATACGACATTTAAGATGTCTTTAAAAAGTGTCATTTGTTTTGGAACAGGCTTATATGTATGACAATTTCCTGTTGATGCCACAGGTCAAAGTTCTAATCTAAGTACTGCAGCATCACCAGGCTCTTAGTCATACAATGAATGAGAAGGACCTTAGGAATTAGTCATATATCTAAGTTCACAAAAGTGACTGTAAACTAGATGTCTGAGTTATTTCTTTGATATATGGTACTTATCTTTCCACTAATGAGATCTTTGTCTTTTTTTTTATCAGTATGAATTTTTTTGAGACAAGGTCTTGGATATATGGAACTCAACTCCTGGGTTCAAGCAATCTTTTTTGTTGTTGTTGTTGCTTTGTTTTTTTCAAGACAGGGTTTCTCTGTGTAGCCCTGGCTGTCCTGAAACTCACTCTGTAGACCAGGCTGGCCTCAAACTCAGAAATTCTCCTGCCTCTGCCTCCCAAGTGCTGGGATTAAAGGCGTGTGCCACCATGCCCTGCTTCAAGCAATCCTCTTATACCAAGCTCCTGTGTAGACATATGCACCATGTGTCTGGGTAAATAGTTTTATTGTATTTAAAATTTTTGACACAGTGCTCAGAAACTCCTGTAAAATAATACAGGAAATGTCATGTACCCTTTATACATGATAGTTTAATACATGTACCCTTTATACATGATAGCTTTGTTTAATGATAGTAACTGTAACAATAATGCCCTGATCACTGTTACGTGTGTGTATAGACATATTAAGCACAATGCCTTCGAGAATCATTTACATTTCCCTGTGAATCAATGGTTCATTTTAATTTCTGAACAATATTCCATATGTGAACACACTTTCTTTAACTACTTCACCACTGGATGAATATCTCAGTTGTTTATTTTTTCCTTACCGGAAATAAAGCTGCTATGAACATTTCCACGTAAACATATATGCTACGTACATAAGAAAATGACAAACTGTCATGTGTGGTGGTATGTGCCTCTAAACCTAGCACTTGGAAATCACAGATAAGAGGAATGTCATGAATTCAGAGCAGAACTGGGGTATATAGCAAGAACCTGTCACAAACAAAACACACCTCCCCCCTCAAAAAAAAAAAAAAAAACAAAAAAAACAAACCTAAAAGAAAGTGTTAAACTATGGGTTTTGGTTTTTTTTTTTTTTTGCATGATATATGAAAAACTCATGTAAGGACTGGCAAGATGGCTTAGTGGATAAAGATACCTGCTGCCAGGCCTGATAACTTCGTCTTGATCCCTGGATGCCACAGAGTGGAAGGAGAGAACTATCTTCTTCTACAAGTTGTCCTCTGACCTCCACAGACACATTGTAGTGTATATCCACACTAAATACACACACACACACACACACACACACACACACACACACACACACCAATGTAATCTCAAAAATTTACCTACATAATAATATACTTATTAAAAATAAGAGCATGACACATAATTAAAAACAATAAATATAAAATTAAAATACATGTATATCCCAGCACTTGGGAGGCAGAGGCAGGCGGATTTCTGAGTTCGAGGCCAGCCTGGTCTACAAAGTGAGTTCCAGGACAGCCAGGACTATAAAGAGAAACCTTGTCTCGAAAAAATCAAACAAACAAACAAACAAACAAACAAAAAAACATGTATATATTCACTGCTCTTAACCACTGAGTTATCTCTCCAGCACAATCTTTATATTTTTTTTAAAGAAAAAAAGAACTAGAGAATATTTTCTTAGTACTGTTGATGCTTTTTTCTATAGACCAGGCTGGCCTTGAACTCAGTGTCTGCCTGCCTTTGCCTCCAGAGTGATGGGATTAAATGTGTGTGCCACCACTGCCCAGCTCAGTTAAACACTTTTATATATTCATTAGTATCAATATTTTTTAGTAATTCAACTATTCATAACCCTTTTCCATTTTCTACTGGAGTTTTATTACTAACACGAATCACTTGTATGCTATGATAGCTATGTCATTTATGTAGCAAATATTTTCTCATAGCTTATTGTTTATATTTTGTCCTTGTTTATCATATTGTGATGTAGCTTCAAATTTCTGTGGACTCAATTGTACTCATCATTAGGCTTCATGTTTAGGACAATGTTAGGATTTTGAGAATTAATTGTATAATATGTCCATGATAAAATATTCAAAGTAACCATGTTAGGTGCCTGATAAATACTGGACTAGGAAAGTTGAATAGTAAGAGAATATAAATGTTTGGCGCTGTGTCATGGATATGACACTTTCTGATGCAAAAATATTCTGATAACTAGAAATGTAATGTAAACTACATTACATTTTAACAGATAATCTTTGTTAAAATCCAAATTAAATATAAATCTTTCTGTGACTGTTTCCAAATTATGGACACGTTACATAAAATTATGATTAAGATAGTTTTATGCCAGGTGTGGTGGCGCACGCCTTTAATCCCAGCACTTGGGAGGCAGAGGCAGGCGGATTTCTGAGTTCAAGGCCAGCCTGGTCTACAAAGTGAGTTCCAGGACAGCCAGGGCTATACAGAGAAATTCTGTCTTGAAAAACAACAACAACAACAAAAAAGGTAGTTTTACGTGCTTCATGTGGTGGCACACACCTTTGAGCCAAAAGCTTGGGAGGCAGATGCAGGAGGATATCTGAGCTTAAGGCCAACCTGGTCTATAGAGCAAGTTCCAGGACAGTCAGGGTTATATAGTAAAACCCTATCTTGAAAAGCCAAAAAAATCAAAAGGTAGTTTTACATGCCAGGCTATACTAAGAATTCCTGTCTCACAATCAACCCACCCCTCCCAAACCTTCCACAAACAAATAAATAAAAGAATCACCACCAAAAGATAGTTTTACATCAGTGACACCTTTACTGAAAGGAATTTTCGTTTTTGGTTCAAAAAGGAAGGACAAAGTGTGCGGGTCTTTTAGTCCTGTACAACATAAACATTACTTCTTAGGATAGTTGAAGGAACAGATTGAGAGCTTTGATACTGGGGCTTGATTTTTTTTTTTTTTTTGAAAGAACGACAGCAAAAAGAGCCAACTGTAAATGCTGTTGAATATTAGTAGAAATTTGCTACGAAGTTAATTTCTGATGTTATGCCACAGTTACTAATTTTCAGCAGTGTTTTCCTCAAATGAAAGCAAATTTCAAGAGGAACTTTTCAATTTGACTTAAAGCAGACAACTCAGAACCTAAATTTCTAAAACTTACGGGAAAGTATATGGTGTGCTGTTTGGAGCAGGACATCAAGTTTCCAGTTAGTACTAAAACAGGCATTCACTTACAAGGGACACAAACGAACTAGTAGTTACTGTAAGATTATTTGCCACACAGCCCAATTGTTCTATTACTTCCAGTTGAATGTTGTTTTAACTGTAAACTTTCTATGCTCCTGATTAATCCGCACCATTTTGAAACTTCAATTTGTTGAAAACTTCACAGAATTCTAGCTATGATGGTTTAGAAGAGAAATGAAAAATTTGTTTTGAATGGTGTTCCCCTCCCGATGCTTCACTTGTAAGGGAAAACATTGAAGGCTTTACTTCTTGTTGATATTTAGTTGCTTCTGCTGAACTTATATTGTTCACTTGATTAAATATGCCATAACTCTTGAAGTTCCAAGGAAACCGATCAGTAAGATCAGTGGATGGGAGAAGACCTACTAAGGCATAGACCACACACATGGAGTAGAATTGAAGGACTGAACATCATCATTATATTGCATCAGGAATGCCCTGCGATTCCTGATTGGGTGTAATGTCTCCATTTCCTCAGCTCATAATAGTTCTCATTTGTTTTATTACTTATTTGAAACAATCTAATACTGAGGAAGGTATTTTAATCCATATGTAAAACAAATGGAACAAATACTACTTAATCTAAGGCTATTTTAGGCGGCTAGGAAGTTCTGTAACAGCAATGGAGACACTGTAATTAATAGTTCCCTTCCTGTCCTAGGAGAAGTTTGGCAGGGACAGGCCATTCCTGAGTGTCCCCCACCCCCGAATACAGTGCTCTAGGCAAAGGTCATGTAGGGTGGACTGGAAATGAAGTGACAAAAAGAAAAAAAAAATATCCTCACAATAAACACCCAAGGGTGATAAAGAGTCAAGGGAGTTGGGCAGGGTGCAAAAGGTCTTTCTGTACTTCAAAATACTTGTGGGAGGGCTAAGAGGAAGTACAAAGAACTGTAATTGTAACAATGTGGCAAGGCCACCTCCACACAAGGCAGCAGTGAGTGTCTACTAATCTCCACTGGTTCCCTGCCAACCTTGTCCTTGCATGTGGATTTCACACCACTTTGTCTGGTCCCATCTCCTCTTCCGCCCCCAAAAGTCACCTATAAAACCGGCTGAGCGGCCAATTAGCCTAGAAGTCCAGTTCCCTAAGTCTAGTAGAATTTGAGTATGGAGCTCACATCTTTATGGAACAGGAATAGTCAGTTGAAAATTATATCTATATATCCACATACACACATATATGTATAATTATACGTAATTCCCCCCATCCGTAGTCTTCCTGGTAAAGAGAATTAATCTTTAAACCATACTCGAAGGGAAAAAAAAAAAAAGCAAGCAAAATTGCCAGGCTATCTATTCACGTTGGGATCAAGTGGCTGAGTTGGGTCTTTTGGGAGGAAGTGTGAGGAGTGTTGGAAAGGACGTGAGGAAAGCAGGGATCTGGGAACAAGGACCAAGTGGCCCTTTACTGGGGTGGGTTGTGTTGGAGAGCTCCGAAGGGCGCTGCTAGCTTGCAGGACAGCCAGGGCTGCGCAGGGGGCGGGGAGCCAGAATATCGGCTCGCTGAAGCCCCGGAATTCCCACGGCGGGGCTCCAGTGGCTACTGTCGCCGGCCTCTCGGCGACCTCCTCAGTGGCGCCTTGGGCCCCCAGCCAGTCCGCGCAGGGCGGAAGCGCGTCCCAATGGCTGAGTAAGGGAGGCGCGGGCACGCCAGCTTGTTTACCCCACTCGGCGGCGCGCCCCTGCGGGCGCCCCGTTCACAGGAGGCGTCCGAGCCGCCGAAGCGGGGAGTCTGGCGGCCACGATTGGTCGGCGACACGGGAGGCGGGCTGGCGGGTGGGAGGGCTGCGTGGCGCGCGCCGCAATGGCAGCCCGCCGCCGCTAGATGCCGCTGCCTCCCAACAGGAGCTGGGCCGCGGGTTCGCGGCCGACAGATGGCGCCTGCGCGTTCCATTCGCCTCCAAGTCGCCGAAGAGCGAACACCCCAAACAATCCCGAAGCGCCACCAAAAAAAAAAAAAAAAAAAAAAAAAAAAAAAAAAAAAAAAAAAAAAAAAAAAAAAAAAAAAAAAAAAAAAAAAAAAAAAAAAAAAAAAAAAAAAAAAAAAAAAAAAAAAAAAAAAAGAAAAGAAAAAGAAAAAGAAAAAAAAAGAAAGAAAAAAAGATAAAAAAGAAAGAAAAAACAGAAAAAAACCAAACCAAACCAAAACAAAGCACCCCGCCGGATCCGACCGCCACTTTCAACCCCCCCACGGCTCTAGACCCGCTGGAGCTTCCGTCCCTCAGTAGAACTCAAGGGTGGAAAGAAGAGGAAGGGGGAAAAAATCTTGTACCAGCCCAGGGGTGAAGAAGCCCCCGGCCTGAGAAGGAAGGAAGGAGTGGGGGAGGCCAACAGTCTCCTTGCTGCCTCTGTAGACGCTGAGGGGGGAGGTAAGTTATAAAATGGCGGAGGCGAAGCTTCTAGAAGTTTGGAGGGGCACCCGGAGGGCGCGCGGCCCACCGTGAGGTGTGTGTGCTTGCGGTGGGGCGAAGAGAGCGTGCGGCCGGCCGGGAGGGAGCCGAGAAGGCCGGTCGCTCCGGGGCCGGGCCGCGGCCTCGTCGGGGCCCCGCGCGGGGCAGCGAGCGAGCGAGCGAGTGGCGTGTCCGGGCGGGGAGCGAGCCGGCGTCGCCCCGGCCCCGCGTCGCCCCCTGCCTGTCCTCTCTGTCCCCAAGTCGCTACCCCAACACTTGCTAGGAACTTGCAGTCGCCCCCTGCGTCCCCTCCCCGCCTCCCTCCTCCCGGAGCCGCTTTTTTAGCGCAGGACGCTCCCTTCCCACTCCCCTCGCTGGAAGGTTGTCCCCCCTCGCCTCCCTCGTCCAAGTCTCCCCCGGGGACCTCGGCGGAGGGGGCTCCCCCTCCCCACGGGTGGCCCAAAATGGAGAACGCGCAGCGGCGCAAGATGGAGGCTCGGCGCCTCCGTGTAGCCTGCTCGGTCGCTTCCTCTCCTCCCGGGGCCTCTTAAGCAGCCCGTGGAGGGGGACGAGAGCCCCCCAGACTGGAGGTGGGGTGGGGGTGCCATCCCTAGCCGTGATTCGGGGGGGACGGGTGGAAAAGAAAGGGGCAAACCCGGGGAGGCCGCGGCCCGGTGGTGTGTGGTGGCGGGGAGGGGGGGGGATGGCGGTGGCGGTGGGAGAGCGCGCCGTGGTGGTGCGGGGAAGGAAGCGAGCAAGATGGTGGTGCTGGGAACCCGGGGGGAGGGGAGGCCGAGCAGGCTCGTTTGTGTCTATTTGGGCCTCGGACCGAGGGAGGCGAGGGAAAATCTACTCTGCTCACACCCCTCCCTCCCTCGGCCCCCTCCCCTCTCCCTTCCCCTCCTTGCCTCCCTCCCTCCCTTCCCCTCCCCTTCCCTCCCCTCCCTCTCTCCCCTCCCTCTCTCCCTCCCTCCCTCTCCTCCCTCCCTCCCTCTCTTCCTCCCTTCCTAGAGAGGGAACAACATTCATGTGACGGGCCCCTCGGCTTCTCTCCCCCGCCCCATCATCTCCAGCGCGTGGTGGGGGAACTGCTTGGGCAAAGCGGTTGGCATCGATCTCTCCATCCTTCCCGAGGCCCCGACTTCGGTCAGTTTTCTTATGGCACCAATTTTCGAAATCGTTTGGGGTCCGGCGGCGTTGGTCCCCAGCGCGTAGAGCTTGCCCCGAAGGGGGCCCTGCCTGCCTGGCATGGGCGGAGGGGGGGGGAAGGGCGGGAGTGGAAGGCTGTTTGTTGGGGGGTTTTGGCGCCACTTTTGTTTTAGTTTTAGTGCTGCTTTTTCGTTCCCACCCCCACCCGCACTGTCTTTCTCAAGGCACGAACTGAGCTGATCCTTGCCCCAGGTAGGCAGCCTCTGTTTTCCCTCCACACTTTTATTCTTGCTTGAGGGCGACTTTCTCTTTTCTTCTCTCACGTATCCGGAGATCTGCGGACTACAATTTTAGGAGAAAAAGGGTCGGCTGGGCCATGGGAGAGAGAAGGTGTGGGAAACAGCATCAAGTAGTTCCGCAAAACTTTGAGCCCCGTTCCCATTTTCTTCTGGCCTAGAATTGTAAACGTATTGTTGATTTCGGCCTTTTTTCCTCTTTCCCTCCCGCCGCCACAATGTCTTGTTTTGCCTTTAGTTTTGATTTTTTTAATTATTATTTTTTTGATAAACCGCTGTACTTTCGGCATTTAGTTTCGTCTCCTTGGTGTTATATGTCATTTTATTTTTAATCCTCAACGGTAATGGGTTATCGTGTGATTTTTTTTTTTCCGTGCTTTGGTGCTCGACTTGAATTTTTAATATTGCATTAGTAGTTTCATCCGGTCTGGGAGACTTTCTCCTCCGTGGCCTAGGATGTTTTTTTTTTTTTAATGTTGTTGCCTACCCGCTCCGTCTCCCTCCTTTCTTCTGTATGTAGTTTTTAAATTGAGGGTCGTGTTTTTTGATTTAATGATTATTTCCAGCTTCTATGCTATGTCTATCAGAAACTTTTGATCTGTGGGGTTAGGTTTAAGTAAAGGAGACGCTTGTGTTGGTTGCAATGGTTCCTTAAAATGCGCGGGCCGCCTCCTCCTCGACCCTGGTAAAACCCCATCTTCCCTTCACACTGGAGTGTGAATTCCGTACCCCCTTTCTCCCACGGACCGCCTTATTTCACAGCAGCCACACCCTGTATATATGTCTCTGTGGATTGGACTCATTATCAGCTTAATTTAGTGACTTAAACCACCATGATGGGACTTGCTTAAGCACGAAGCTTCTTTTCCTGTTTAGTGCTGGTGGTTAGTGTCGAAAGAGGAATAATCGAGGTTTCTTAATGAAACCTAGTGCGGTCCAAGCATTGCCTTTTTTTCTGTTGTCTTTTTTCCTACTCCGGGCTGTTGGCGGTGTCAGCACCGCTGCTGGGGGCGGGGGGTGGAGGGGAGAAAGAGTCGGGTTACCGAAGTGCGTCATTCCTGGCTCTAGCAGGGCCTGCTCGGGAGCTTGCTGCTGTTTGTTACTGTCCTCGCTGCACTTTCCTGCCAACCTTCTCTCTCTGCGTATTGGTTAGGAGCAAAAGCAGGAGGCGGTCTCCTAATTCTGTCTGGAGCCCAGTGCGTTGCGTTTAAGGGTATATGTGAACTTATTATGCTTTTTTTTTTTTTGATGGCCATGGAAAGTGGATACATTTCTGTTTAACAACATGTAATTCAGGTAGTTTGGTCTTGCTTTCATATCATATATTTCTCAATGAACGGTGGGGTTAATTTTGAGCATTTTAAACCACTTACGTCAAAATGCCTGGTTTTCTTTCTGTGTGGATATCAATCTATAATTAGGGATCAGAAGGACCAGTTAAGGCAGAAGTGTTCAGCGGTCTTTCAAGTGGTTGAATTGTAATTTCATGACACATTGTGTTAAATTGTCTGTTTTTTTCCATTTTGGGATCAAGTGCGTGAATTCCTGCTAATTAGAAATATTTAAGTTCATTTCACCTCATATTTCTATTTAACCTTTTAAAAAATAAAATGTACTCATTGAGTAGTAAATATGGTGATTTCAATATTTGTTACTGAATTTTTAGATGTTACTATCTAGGAGTTGGGCAGGGTGCTTTTACAGTAACACTGTAAGATTTTTGACTTTTTAGCATGGTACTTTGATACTTTGTTGCCTCGGTGTTATCCTCAGTGTCCTTAGTGAGTACGGGCTCTCAATTCCCTTTCAAGATAGGGAGAGTAGGAGGCCAGAGATGAAAGGAGAGGTGGCCGCCAGTTGATTACTGTGGCTAGATGAGTGCAGAAGGGCTCATTGGTAACTTATTCTACTCTGCTGTTTGCTTGACAATTTCTGTAGTTGAGGAAAAGGAATTTGGAAGAGAAATTTCAAAGTGTTTACATTTTGATGTGTTGACTTCTTTATATTTACTTAAGTTATTTACACGGAAACTTAGGCTTGTGTGTAGGAAATTACATAATGCCTAGCATACCAAGTTTCGAAAATATTTGAACAAGCCCTGCAGGGAAAACAACCTAAATTCTTACAGATAAGACTTAAAATGGAACAGTCTGAACGTGCTGGGCTTCTGCTTCCCCTTTGATTGTTTTTTTTTTTTTTTTTTTTTTTCTTAAATAGGAAATTCCATTTGTCTATTTAACAACTTGTTCTTGGTGTGTGTTTCATTAAGTTGGAGCTGCTGTGAGTCAGTAGGAGAGGGATTTACTATTAATAGGAGGGGCTTTGGCTGCCTAGTAAGTGACAGGGAAGGGATTGGGGTGCCACAGGGACCATTCCAGGAGGAAGCTTGACATGGCTGAATTCAGCTCCAGTGTTTGCTGTTTAATGACTAGGTCGAGAGGTGGACTTACCAGCCATTTCTTCCCATTGTGAAGTACTGTAGCATTATAAGGTGTTCGAGACAGACAGGGTAGAGAAGGTTCTTTTTTAAAAATCAATAGGAAATTGAGTATTTACATTTAAAATGATGTACCCTCCCCAACAGTCCCCTCTTCTAACTACTTGTAAGTTGATAGAAAAAACTATTTCATTGTTTTCCTTTAAGACTATATTTTTTTTCATATTGCCATCAGCAGTAAAAGTACAATTAAAATTAAGACCCTTGATCTCCTTTAATTAGTATATTTGCTCCCAAAGTCCAAGGTAAGTGCCTTGCTTTCTGCAGTCTGGTATTCTGTGTCAAGCTTATTTTGCTCCTCTGCTAGATGCCTTTTGAATATGTGTTAAAGTTAGGAAAGGAATCCAAAGCAATGGATGTTTTTATTTTTGTCTTGGTTTGCTAAAGTATATTCCCCAATATTACTATTGTAGAAAAAAATTTACCCTAGTCAGGGAGCAAACATTTCTGAACTGTTATCATTATTTCACGCTCATTAGCTTTTACAAGGATATTAAGAGAAGTCAGCTTCCTGGCTTCAAATTTTTATTCCTATGCAAATATTCTTAAGTAGATGGTTAAAATGTGGCATCAGCTTTGATTTTTTTTTTTTTTTGTGTGTGGTGATTCAATAACTAGCTACTAAACCAACAAATTAGGAGTTTTGGCAGCCCTGAAGTTGATTTTGGATTTTTAAAGTCCAAATGTGAATACAATTTTAATGAAATTAAATTCAACATTTATTTTATCATTTGTATGAGTAAAATTGGGGCTTAGCCTAGGATCGGGCTCAAATTTCTTTGGGAATACAGGGTTAGGAATGAAAATATGCCATTGTTACTTTAGCAATGTTTGATATTCTGCATGCCTAACATGTCACCACAGCCCTATTGGAATGCTCTAAACAGCATATAGCATTTTTACTTTGCTTTCAGTTCTTGATACTAGATAGAATACTTCAGTTTTTGATGCTGAAAGATTAATTTTGAGAGCAAACTACATTAAAATGTACAGTTTGCTATTTAGAGGAGCACTATTTTGGGAGTTGGGAGAATAAAATAGCAAAGGAAAGGGATAGTCCCAATTAACAATGCACTATTAGTGTACTCTAGGTATCACTGTAGCTTGAAATATGATTGTTGGAGAATAAAAAAGGAGCTATAGAATTAGTTTCAAGGTATATTTTTTGTAGTTTTCTACATTTAATATTTATGCTCAGGGCTTTTTGTTTGTCCCTGTATACTTGTATTTGTCTTTCACAAATTATAGTTTTTTTCTTGTTCTTGTGGCAATGACAGTGAAGAAATAAAATTCTCGGTTTGCTTTTCCTAAAGTCCATTTTTTTCATTAACTTAACCAAATGCTCTATTTTTCAGTATAAGTACTATGGCTTTGTGGACTGGGTTTTGTGAGTATGATTTTTTTTTTTTTTTTTACAAAATCTGTTAGCAGAAGATTTTCTGTTTGAATAGGGTTAATACATAGTTTACTGTACTTCTTTGATACTGATTAGTAGATAGCAGGAGAGTTAGTGTTGCATAATGGCTCACACCTGTAATCTGAGCACTTGGGAGGCTGAGGTAGGAGGATGCTGCAAATTTGAGGCCTGTTTGGGATACTAGTATCAGATTAGCCCCAGGCTACTTTGCAAGTTCTTATCTTGAGAGAACAGAATTAGTTAAGAGCTTAATCAACTAGCTTTGTTCTCTCCCCAGAAAAGGTAGACACAATAGTCTCTTTCTTTGTTTACTTTCAGACAGAATCTCATTCTGTAGCCCAGTTAGCTCTCAAATTTGTGATCCTCTTTGAGCCATTCTAGTGTTGGGATTACAGATATAATTGCACTTGGGAGGCAGAGGCAGGCGGTTTTCTGAGTTTGAGGCCAACCTGGTCTACAGAGTCTCTATAGCCAGAGAAAGCCTGTCTCGAAAAACCGGAAAACAAACAAACAAAAACCAAAGCGATATAATTGCATGTTCTTACCCATTAAGACATTTCTTTTTCTTTTTTCTTTTTTTCTTTTTTTTTTGGTTTTTCGAGACAGGGTTTCTCTGTGTAGCTCTGGCTGTCCTGGAACCCACTTTGTAGACCAGGCTGCATTAAGACATTTCTTTAGCCCCTTGGGTTCCTTTTGAGTGTCAGAAAACATGTTTTATTGTGAACCCTCTCATAAACTTTGCAAGGTAGGTGTTAGGTTTCTATTTTCTTTTCTCCTTCCTTCCTTCCTTCCTTCCTTCCTTCCTTCCTTCCTTCCTTCCCTACCTCCTCCTCCTCCTCCTCCTCCTCCTCCTCCTCCTCCTCCTCCTTTTGGTTTTTTGAGACAGGGTTTCTCTGTGTAGCCCTGGCTGTCCTGGAACTCACTCTGTAGACCAGGCTACCCTCCAACTCAGAGATCTGTCTGCCTCTGTCTCCTGAGTTTAAAGGCATATACAGCCACCATCCGGTTAAGATCTGTGTTTTACAGGCTAGTTTACAGATGAGGCAGTTGAAGTTCTAGGTGACAGTCAGTGACTCCCCAAATCACACCTTGATTGGCTTGACCTCAAATCCTTAATGTTTTTTGTGCTTGTTAAACTCAGATGTTTGTTTCTCTTAGGGACTTTAGGTCTACAATCCTCATTGTTTGAATTTTATAAGATTACATATTCCGTATGTAACACAAGATACAATAACAGATCTTTGTTCAGAGTCAGGTGAGTTGATATAAGGTAGAATTCTTATATTGGAGCCATTGAGATGGCTGTGGGTGAGGACAACTTGCTCCCAAGGCTGCTAGCCTGTGTTCTGTCTCTGTAGCCGGCATGGTGGAAGGAGGTATTGAAAGAAAATAATACAGGAGGCCTATAGTTTAAACACCCTTTGCTGAAGAGGATTTAAGGTTTGTAGACTTAGGCCTGAGACAGGCACAGGCAAGTCACAACAAAAGGTGTTGATTTATTCCGGAACTGACCGGTTGTAGAGATTGGGAAGGTATTGGGAAGGTATGCAAGAAGGTAATGGGCCATTTGGCCTGGCCTGCGTTGACTCAGGAAAATCCCCAGCAGGATAGCTGCTACCTGTGGCCTCTTGCTGATATTTGAACTAGCCAATCATGTGAAACCGCGCCAACCCTACCCCATTTACTCCTGAGTGCTGGGATTAAAGGCATATACAGCCACCATCCCGTTAAGATCTGTGTTTTACAGGCTAGTTTACCATACCATGCAAAAAGTTTAAAAAGGTAGTTAGGTGCCAGAAACGTTTACTCAAGTTTTCTGAATCGTATAGTTAATCCAAAGAACTTTGATTACAAATGTTACTAGAATATTGAGACTTGATTGGACTATAAGCAGAGATTTATATAATAAGCCTCTAGTTTTCCAACCTCGTGGTCAACTCTTCTACCTCTTGCATGGGGTGGGTGTCGGCCCGCGGAGCTCCGTGTGTATATTACATCATGATGGTCTCTTGTGATTCCTTGGGTGGGCGAACTCCTGAGACTCCCAAGTGGGGTCTTCTTGAGGACCTTACAGTATTTGACTCTTGCAAGTTGTCCTGAATTTTTATACATGCCTCATGGCATGCCCCATATGCTCCTCCCCACTCCCAAATAAATAAAGGTTAAAATGTTTTTTTTTTTTGTTTTTGTTTTTGTTTTTTTTTGTTTTTTTGTTTTGTTTTTGAGATAGGGTTTTTGTAGTTTTGGCTGTCCTGGAATTTGTATGTAGATCAGGTTGGCTCATGTACCATATATATACCATATATACCATACCTGTTGGAAAAGGTAAAAAAATATATATTTTAAACTAGTATTCAAAGTAGTTAAACTCTGAATTTTAATACTGCTTGAGTATGATTACTAAAATTCTTGGAATATTGAAGTCTTGATGTGAAGAGAGATTTCTATTTTCTATGGTATATAGAATAGTTACACGCTTAAAAATTTTTGTTACTTATGTTATATTTGTCTAAGGGTTGTTTATGAGTTGTTCCGCTCATTGAGTGGATTTTAATTAAACATTTAGGATTGGTGGCAGGAGAAATGGCATAGAATAGCCATTGTTCTTGCTGAGGACCCAGGTTGGGTTTCCAGCACTCATGGTTCTTCACCACTGTCCATAATCAGGGATTCTGACATCTGACCTCTGAGGGCACTGGACATGCATGTGCTACATGTATATCCATGAAGGGAAAACACTCAAACACATAATATCCTAAATAAGTGAATTCAATTTTACAAAATAGGCTTAGCTAATAAGACTTGTTTCTACATTCTATTTCAGTTCACATTCATTTCAGTTTACTTACCAAGTTTTATTTTTATTGAGTGATAAATAGTATCAATGTTTAGATTATTAGGTTTATGACTTATTAGTATCATGATATGTTTCTTTTTATTTCTTATTTCTATATCTTATTTCTTATTTCCTGCTTTTATAGTTTTAGAGTTTTCTTTAGAGTTTTCTCTGAAGAAATTCTAGATATTGGATTTAGTGAAAATGAGGTAGAACTCACCTGTATTAAATATTACATGGATAATATGTCATGTATAATATAGTATTGGTGCTTTCATGCCCTTGAACTCAGAAATCTGCCTGCCTCTGCCTCCCAAGTGCTGGGATTAAAGGCGTGCGCCACCACTGCCTGGCTAGGCACTTTTCTTTTACCTGGACTGTTTCAATATTGAGTATTTTTACCCATATTTCCTTTTTTTGTATTCAGTTAATACCAACAACTAGTGTTCCATGACATAATTATAATCCAAGGTGTCCATTCCATGCAAAAAGTTTAAAAAGGTAGTTAGTTTACTCAAGTTTTCTGAATTGTACAGTTAATCCAAAGAACTTTGATTACAAATGTTACTAGAATATTGAGACTTGATTGGACTATAAGCAGAGATTTATTTTCCGTTATTTTCTTGCTAAGGATTATGATACAGCCTTTTAAAACTTATGTATGATAAAATCTGACTGCCATCGATCGATCCTGCCATTTCTCTGATAAGTTGGTTAGTGTTGATTTCAGGCAGTTAGTACTGCTGCGTTGCTTTAAAGAATTGAATGTGGATAGTTAAATGCATACATAATTTTATTTTAAGAAAGAATATTGTAGGAACATTTTTCATTACATAATTAAAAATCTTTTCTAAAAAGACATTGATAATAACTAATACTAACTAAACTATAATTTATATGCCACATACTATTATAAATACATTATTATTATTATTATTATTTGTTTGTTTGAGACAGGGTTCTCTGTGTATCCCTGGCTGTCCTGGAATTCACTCTGTAGACCAGGCTGGCCTTGAACTCAGAAATCCTTCTGCCCCTGCCTTTCGAGATTAAAGGCGTGTGCCACCACCGCCCGGATATAAATACTTTATATGTATCCTGACACTTAATTTTCACTAATCCTATGAGGTATTATAACAACACGAATCATTTTTTTCTCCCCCCACTTTTTTTTTTTTTTGAGACAGGGTAGCCCTGGTAGTTTTGGACTTCACGGTGTAGATTGAGATCTGGAACTCAGAGATCTACCTGTCTCTGCATCCCAAGTGCTGGGATTAAAGGAATGTGTCACCATGCCCAACCTATATGATCCTTTTTTTTTTTTAGTAGAACACCTTAGGGGTGGGCCCGGAGTCTTATGTTGTCCTTAGCTGTCCTAGAACTCACTGTCTAGTCCAGCTTGGCCTTGAAGGCATTGTGATCTTCCCTCTTCACCATTCCCAGGGTTGGAATTACAGGCATGAGTTACCTACCACACCCTGCCAAACTAGGAATACTTTTGAGAGTAAGAGGGAACATTAATCAGACATCATGCAGGGATAAGAGCATAAACTAGGACTGTCCCAGAGAAAATAAGTAATGAGATACTTTTCCAGAAGATAAAACATATGAAGGCCTAGTAACTTGCCTCATTAGTAATTGTTAAGAAGGGATTCCAAACCCCTATAGATTTCTATGAGTATGAAAGTGATTTAAATTACTTTAAATTGTTGAAATTAGAAAGTTTGATTTTTTTTTTTTTTTTTTTTTTTTTTTTTTTATTCTTTGGGGTAAGTTTTTTTTTTTTTTAAAGGATAGTTGGTATGGTATATCACTTGGTACCAGATTATTTTTTAAAGATTTATTTATTTATTATTATTATATCTAAGTACACTGTAGTTGTCTTCAGATGCACCAGAAGAGGGTGTCAGATCTCATTACGGATGGTTGTGAGCCACCATGTGGTTGCTGGGATTTGAACTCATGACCTTCGGAAGAGCAGTTGGTGCTCTTAACCACTGAGCCATCTCTCCAGCCCCCTTGGTGTAAGTTTATATTAGTACAGGGTCAGTAGTAAAAGATAAGATATCATGTTTTTTTTTTTTTTCTTTTTTTTTAAACCCAGGGGAATTACTAGTATAATGTTTTGAACTTTAATAAGTTTTTAAGACTAGGGTGGGGGCGGGGGAAAAAAAAAAGACTAGGGTGATTATATATCTTAAATGTTGAAAAGAAACTTCTTTGATCTTTACCTAAGTAAAACAAGTCAAAACCACCAAGATAACAATATCTGAGTTTATTTTTCTTATGGTATTCATATCTCTATAATATTATTAAGAAATAGGGATGGTATATTTCATGGGAGTCCCTCTGAGAAGACAGAAAAGAGAAGGGACTAGGGAGAAAGGCATTAAAACCAAAGAAAATGTTCTAGTTTAGGGGTTTACCTGACGTTAAATTGATCCTATAACATTATCTGAGAGTTAGGACTTGGAGAGATACAGGTGCCACTTCAGTAACTAGTTTTCTTAGGGATGAGGGTACATGGTGTTCAGTGGTAGAGCTGGTGAGTTAGCATTTATAAGGTACTCAATACCCCCCAGCCCCAACTAGTCTTTTTCTATTGTGTGGGTTCTTCTTTCTTCCACCCCCTTTCCACCCTTTCAAAACCCTAACACTAGATGTAGGAGAGAAAAAGGATAAAGACAGAGAGAAAGATCTGCATAAAGTCAGGGTTTGGAACTGGACAGTGTTACTTACTGTTAGACTACTTGCTGATTAGGGATCCTGAGTTCCTTGGGGCAAGCTTGATCTTCTCTGTCAGGATACCTAGTTTCTTCTTCTTGTTTATTTGCACATGACTGTTTAAGGAACTGAGACCAACAGCAAACAACAATAGCTGAAAACCCATAACAACTAACCCTGCCTCTTGGCGCCCTACCATTTATAGACCATCTGAAAAAAGTCCCAAGAATTCCAAATGTCACACAACCACAGACACTATCTGCAGCTGGCAAAATCACGCCCCTGCTGGAGCATGAGGCAAATCATAGTTAGCTGCTGTGGACAGTCTGAAGTAGCCCCATATCCCACACCTGGGATTAAAATGATAACATATTATTATATTTCTGTGTTTTCTAAAGAAACCAAAACTTCAGAAGTCTCACTATACTCCCCAATCCCACCACTCCTTGCTTTTGTGATTGTTTTTACAGTTATTTTGTATTTCTGGATTGCTCATGTATGTGGTATTCTCCTTGCCAAATTAGTAAATGTGAATTCAAATGATTTTGGTATAGTTGTGGACTTATTGCATGTATTGTAAACTAAGGCATAGTTTTTATTGCTTGAGTATAGATGAGTAGTAGAAACCTGATTTTTTTCTGCTTAAAACTTTTTGGGTGGGGTTGAACAGGGTCTCTATGTAGCCCTCACCGTTTTAGAACTTGCTATGTAGTCTGGGCTTCCCTTGAACTCAAGAGATCCTCTTGCCTCTGCCTCCCAGGTGCTGGGATTGAAAGCATGCACCACCATATGAGATATGATCTTCAGAGGACTGTTTTCATAGTCATGTTTAATGTTTCATTTACTTTTTTTTCATTAATTCATTTATTCACCTGATTGCACCCTCATAACCCCCAACCCCTCTTACGCAACCCCTCACAGAATGGAAAGCCCCCCTTGGGTACCATCTGTCCCTGGGAGGACATCAAGTCACAGCAGGACTAGGCATATCCTCCCACTGAGGCCAGACAAGGCAGTCCAGCTAGAGGCTGGGAATCCAATGGCAGGCTATAGAGTCAGAGACAGCCCCCTGCTCCAATTGTTAGGGGACCCACATGAAGACCAAGTTGCATGCACATCTTGTTACAAATGTGTAGGTCCAGCCCCTGCATGCTCTTTGGTTGGTGGTTCAGGACTGTTTTTTTTGTTTGTTTGTTTGTTTTGTTTTTTGAGACAGGGTTTATCTGTATAGCCCTGGCTGTCCTGGCACTCACTTTGTAGACCAGGCTGGCCTCGAACTCAGAAATCCGCCTGCCTCTGCCTCCCGAGTGCTGGGATTAAAGGCGTGCGCCACCACGCCCGGCCTCAGGACTGTTTTTTTTATTGCCCTTAACTAGGTCATTTTTGGAGGTTTTGTAGCTGTTAGTAACTTACCAATACGGTTAGTTACTAGAGTTCTGCATACTAATTTGCTTAGTTAGAATTGTACAAGAAAACAACTGGAAGGAAGATTAAATTTCTGATCAGATGAAGGAATTTGTGGACTACGTTGTGGCCTGGAGGCAAAGATACCTTTTTTGGAGAGACTTTGGTGGTACTAGGGATTGAATCCAGAGGCCCACAGTACATAAGCTAGCTAGGCAAGTACTTCACTACTGATTTCTGTTCCCAGCTCTTTATTGTGTTTTGACATTGACTCTCCCTGAGTTGTCCACGTTAGCCTTAAATTCACTAATTTGCCCATGCTGACCTCCAATTTGAGGAGATTTATTACATGAACTTAATGAAATTGTTTGAACTGTATTGGCAGTTGTAAAGGTGGAGTTCATAGATGATGTGGTGGTTCATGAACACTCTGAAATAATGTACAAGATATTTTTTTTTTGGAGACAGTTTCTCTGTATAGTACTGGCTTTCCTGAAAGTCTGTAGACCAGGCTGGCCTGGAACTCAGAGATCCACTTGCTTCTGCTTCTTGGGTGCTTTGATTAAAGGCATGCACCACCACATTCAAGATGTATTTTTTTTTAAAGATTTATTTTATTTATTATATGTTAGTACACTGTAGCTGTCTTCAGACACTCCAGAAGAGGGCACCAGATCTCGTTATGGATGGTTGTGAACTACCATGTGGATGCTGGGATTTGAACTTATCACCTTCGGAAGAGCAGTCGGGTGCTCTTACCCGCTGAGCCATCTCACCAGCCCTCAAGATGTATTTTTTTTTTTTTTTTTTTTTTTTTTTTTTTTTTTTTTGGTTTTTCGAGACAGGGTTTTTCTGTATAGCCCTGGCTGTCCTGGAACTCACTTTGTAGACCAGGCTGGCCTCGAACTCAGAAATCCGCCTGCCTCTGCCTCCCGAGTGCTGGGATTAAAGGCGTGCGCCACCACGCCCGGCTTCTCAAGATGTATTTTTAAGGTGTATAAATTAGTGTGGTTAAAAAAAACGCATTATTTTAAAAGCTTGAGTGTATAAAATTAATGCAGTTAAAATTTGAGTGTAGTCAGGCGGGGATGGCTGCTGCTATGTACACCTTTGATCCTAGTACCCCAGAGGCAGAGGCAGGTGGCTCTCTGAGTTAAGGCCAGCTTAGTCTACAGCTTGAGTTCCAGAACAGTCAGGGATACACAGAGAAAAAAAATGTGTCTCAACAAACAAACAAACAAACAAACAAACAAACGGAATTTTGATAGTACTGCGACTAGATGTATAATTTGTTTTGTAGTGTTAGAGATTGAACCTAGAGTCTCATGCATACAACACAAGATATTATGTGGGCTTTTCACCAAGTTCTGGTGGCTTACTCTGTCCCCCCACCCCCCTTCTCTTCTCTTCTCTTCTCTTCTCTTCTCTTCTCTTCTCTTCTCTTCTCTTCTCTTCTCTTCTCTTCTCTTCTCTTCTCTTCTCTTCTCTTCTTTTCTTTTCTTTTCTTTCTTTTTTTGTTTCTTCCCGAGACAGGGTTTCTCTGTGTAGTCCTGGCTGTCCTGGAACTCACTCTGTAGACCAGGCTGGCCTCCAACTCAGAAATCCACCTGCCTCTGCCTCCCAAGTGCTGGGATTAAAGGCGTGAGCCACAAGCCACCACCGCCTGGCTCTCTGTTCCCTTAATACTACTATGTTGGGCTTTCTCACAATTAAAGTGGATAAACATTAGAGACAAAGTTTCACTATTTGTCCCTGGCTGGCTTGTAACTTACTCCTTAGGTTTTGGAAGTTCTTTAAAAAATTCTCTTGCCTTGTAATTGCTATATAGATAGGTCTTTTTCTTTTCTTCAAGTTTATCTGGGTATGCAACCCATTTTGACCTCAGTCCTGTGATCCTCCTGCCTCAGTTTCTCAAGTACCAATATTAGAATGTGTGTCACGCAGGGCGTGGTGGCGCACGCCTTTAATCCCAGCACTCCGGAGGCAGAGGCAGGCGGATTTCTGAGTTCGAGGCCAGCCTGGTCTACAAAGTGAGTTCCAGGACAGCCAGGGCTATACAGAGAAACCCTGTCTCGAAAAACCAAAAAAAAAAAAAAAAAGAAAAAAAAAAAGAATGTGTGTTACTTGCTTTCTCTTGGTTTCCAGTGCTTGATACAGAACACAGGGCCTCTTTGTCTGCCACTGAACTATATCTTTAGTCCACCATCAATACGGTTTTGGCATAGTATCCTTAATTTGAAATAGTGCCAGTTATTAAAAATACATCTTGCTATGAAAGTTAGGAGAAAAGTAACAGAGATGCTAATGTTACCTTGAAATGACTCCCTTTAGTGGTTAATAAACTGAGTTATTAGAGTTTATCATTATTCCTTCTAGCGTTTACCATTATCCAAAAGTTTGAGGCCTTCCGATTGGTATTATGTTTCTGTGTAAAGGCAGAAAGAAGTAAAAAAAAAAAATGTATTTGGGGGCTGGTGAGATGGCTCAGCAGGTAAGAGCACTGACTGCTCTTCTGAAGGTCCTGAGTTCAAATCCCAGCAACCACAGGGTGGCTCACAACCACCTGTAATGAGATCTGACGCCCTCTTCTGGCTCATCTGAAGACAGCTACAGAATACTTATGTATAATAATAAATAAATCTTTTTTAAAAATGTATTTGTTAGTGGGTACAATGACTTGGGTCTGTACTTTGGAAGGCAGAGGCAAGAGGATTTTGTGAGCCTAGACATTTGAAGCTAGTTTGGGCAAGAGAGCAGGACTGAATTATTTTTTTTTTAAGACAGAGAATTACTGTGTAGATCAGGCTGACTGGAACTCATAGTGAGAGAAGCTTGCCTCAGCCTTCTGAATGGCAGGACTAAGGATGTGTACCCATTTGACTTTATGTCAAGTTTTTACTGGGTGGTTTTCAAATGGAATCTTCCATTACTTATAGATTTATTAGATATTTTCTTTATTTACATTTCAAATGTTATCCCCTTTCCTAGTTTCCCCTCCGAAAATCCCCTATCCCCTCCCGCCTTCCCCTGCTCCCCAACTCACCCATTCCTACTTCCTGGTCCTGGCAGTCCCCTATACTGGGCCATAGAGCCTTCACAGGACCAAGGGCCTCTCCTCCTATTGATGAACCACTAGGCCATCCTCTGCTACATATGCAACTAGAGACATAGGTCCCTCCATGTGTTTTCTTTGATTGGTGGTTTAGTCCCAAGGAGCTCTGGGGATACTGGTTAGTTCATATTGTTGTTCCTCCTATGAGGCTGCAAACCCCTTCAGCTCCTTGGGTACTTTCTCTAGCTCCTTCATTGGGGACCTTGTACTCTGTCCAATAAGGCTGTGAGCATCTACTAATGTATTTGTCAGGCACTGGCAGAGCCTCTCAGGAGACAGTTTTATCAGGCTCCTGTCAACAAGCTCTTGTTGGCATCTGCAATAGTGTCTGTGTTTGGTGGTTGTTTATGGGATGGATCCCCAGGTGGGGCATTCTCTGGATGGTCATTCCTTCAGTCTCTGTTCCTAACTTTATCTCTGTAACTCCTTCAAGTGGAAATGTAATACATTTAGGCTATGGTTTGGTGGTTGTTTTGCTTTTTCCTTTTTTCCCCAGTTCTGGGAATTGTGGGGCTTCATGTATATAAGAAAACCTTTAAACATTCTACCACTAAACTATATCCACACTTCTGCTCAATATCATCTTTTTTCAGCTTTACATATTGTGGTTGGAGAAAGGTTTCAGTGCTTAAGCACACTCTGCCTTGAAGGTTTCTGTCCTCAGCACCCACTCACATGGTAGCTCATAATCTGGAACTCCAGTTGCAGAGGATCAGATGTTGTTCTCACCTCTGTAGGCACCCAGCATTTGGTGCACACTTATATGCAACCAAAGCATTCATAATCCCAGCACTCAGAAGGCAGAGGCAGGCTGCTTTCCGGGAGTTTGAGGCCAGCCTGGTCTACAGAGCGAGTTCCTGGACAGCCAGGACCACACAGAGAAACCCTGTCTCAAGAAAACAAAGATAAAATAAAAGTAAATATATATGTATGAATGTTTTGCCTGCATCTGTGTCTGTGCACCATGCACATGACTGGTGCCCATGGAGTCCAGAAAAGAACATTGGATCCTTTGGAACTGGAGTTATAGATGGTTGTGATCTACTCTGTGGGTGCTGGGACTTGAACTTGGGTCTTCTGGAAGAATAATCAGTTTTCTTAACTGCTGAGCCATCTCTCTAGTCCCTTGTTCTATTTTTGAGATAGGGTCTTAGGTTACTCAGGCTGGCATTGAAATTGCTATGTAGCTGAAGTTGCTTGGCACTACTCCTGTGGTTTACCTCCCAAGTGCTGGGATTGCAGCACATCTGCTTTTAAAGATAGATCAGTGATGTTTTTAAAACTGGTTTTGAACCATTTTTTAGAGATAGAGGCTACCTTTATCACTGAGATAGGTCCTCACCCTTTTTGTATGTTAATTTTAACTTTAGTTTCTTTTTTTTTTTGGTGTGTGTGGGCAGTTCGAGACGGTTTCTCTGTATAGCCCTGGCTGTCCTGGAACTTACTTTGTAGACCAGGATGGCCTCGAACTCAGAAATCCGCCTGCCTCTGCCTCCCGAGTGCTGGCAATAAAGGCATGCGCCACCCCGCCCGGCTTTAACTTTTAATGTTAGCTTGAAATTTTTCAAAGTGCCTTTACTAAATTCAATTTCAACATATTGTATATGCATATGATAATTTCTTAAAAAATTATACTTTTATACACATACACATATACATACGTACATACATACATACACACACACACTGGTTCTTCGTATCCCAAGGCCAGAAGATGGTATTAGTTCTCCAGGAACTGGAGTTATAGAATGTTGTGAGTCACCATGTAGTTGCTGGGACTCAAACTCTGTCCTCTGAAGAGCAGCAAATACTCTTTAACAGCTGAGCCATCTGTCTAGCTCCTCAGATCTTTCTTTTTCAGATTGGAATGTATGATGTCCCCCTTTCTTAGATTTCTAGTCCCCCCCCCTTTTTTTTTTTTTTTCCGAGACAGGGTTTCTCTGTATAGCCCTGGCTGTCCTGGAACTCACTTTGTAGACCAGGCTGGCCTCGAACTCAGAAATCCGCCTGCCTCTGCCTCCCAAGTGCTGGGATTAAAGGCATGCGCCACCACGCCCGGCCTTAGTCCCCCCTTTTTAAAGCAAGACGAATTTTCATTTACCAGTGTGTCTACTGGTTTGTAGCTAATTTTCAAACTTTATGGCAGTTAGACTCTTGCTGCAAAGAACTTATTTATTTATTTATTTTGTTTTTTTGAGACAGGGTTTCTCTGTGTAGCCCTGGCTGTCCTGAAACTCACTCTGTAGACCAGGCTGGCCTCGAAATCAGAAATCCGCCTGCCTCTCTGCCTCCCGAGTGCTGGGATCAAAGGCGTGCGCCACCACGCCAGGCTCTAAATAAATATTTTTAAATACCCCTTTAAGTTCCATGTCCTAAAGAGATAGTATTAAAGACAGTAAGGAACATTAATCCTTGAGAATTTCTCTTCTATACCACAGGAGAGAAAACATAGGAAATATTAGCAAAGCTGTAATATTTTTTTACCTCTCTGTTTCTTCCTATTTCCACCATTCATTCAGGCCAAAAGGTATTCCTTTAACCCTGACAGGAGAATTGAGCAAGTGGTAGTGTAGCCATGGCTTGTGGAGAAATAGAAGTATGCACTGAGATATATATATATATATATATATATATATATATATATATATATATATATATATATGTTTTTTGAGACAGGGTTTCTCTGTATTGCCCTGGCTGTCCTGGAACTCACTCTGTAGACCAGGCTGGCCTCGAACTCAGAAATCCGCCTGCCTCTGCCTCCGGAGTGCTGGGATTAAAGGTGTGTGCCACTAAGCCCGGCTGCACTGATATTTTTGAAAAGCAAACTTGTCAGTGATATGGATTTTTTCCTCACTGGAATATGTGTACTTTCTTGAGTTTAGATTATCAATGCATAAAGTGTTGCCATTCATTGAAAAATATTTAGTAGACTCTTAAGGTTTTGGTGTTCTAAATGTCCTGGAAAAATTACAGTAGAATCATTTAGATAAGGTGGGATTTTATTAGGAAGTTTCTTTTATAGGTAATAAGTTTTTAATCCTTTGAAGTTAGTCTGAGGTAATTTACAAAGTACAATAGAAAAATGGCAGATCTAATGAGGTAATTATGTGTTGGTAAATATGATATGTATAAATATTTAATGTTGGTAGGTTTCTAAGTTTCTTAGAACTAGATTGTTACATTTCTCAGTTTAGGAGCTATGTTTTTATTTGATTTTGAATACTTGTTTTATTGCATAGGGTATATTATACAGGTTCTCAAATGGTAATTGAATTAAAATCTTAGGTATAGAAATGTAATCCTCAGATCTTGTTATTCATGTTCAAGAGACATAGTCAATTACCAGTTTCCTCTAAGCTGTCTTTGCATTAATGGATATTTTTTTTATCCGACAAGATACCACTGGTAGCATTCATTATCTTAGTACATGGGAGTATATAGTAGGCTTGTTAACATTGATTTTTTTTTTTTTTTTTTTTTTTTTTTTTTTTTTTTTTTTTTTTTTTTTTTTTTTTGCTTTTTACAATAGCATGTGAAGTAGTTGATGGGTTTTTCACTTACTGAAATACAGAATGGTTACAAGATTTGCCCACGATCATTCAGCTAATAAATAAGTGCTTACTTTTGAGTCCAATTTTGCCTAATTTTAGATCCTTTCTTCCCATGGTGATACACTGCCTCCCAGTGGGATGATTTATAGATTTCATGGTGATGCCTTCCTTGGGAAATGATACTAAAAGAGACAAGGATCCTAAATAGAGGACAGTTAAATGCCTCTAAGTCAACTCTAGACAACTTAAGAGGCTTAGGAATTGAGAAAGGCTTATTTTCTCCAGGGAGCTGGTGAGGATAAATTACTTTCTGCCTAAAGTTGCACATGTATTAATATTTTGCACGAAGATTACTGATCTAAACAAGACTTGAGAATAGAGGTGATAGTAAAGTTTATGTTATCCTATTTTAGTCTTTAGTAAAATTATGGTTGAATTAATTTTAAGGAACTAACATTTTTATAACATAAGCTGAAACAAAAAGTTGTTGCCACATGTGGCTCACTAAACACCAATGGATTTTGGCTAACATACAAAGCAGCGTCTTTCATCATGACATCTTCATGTATGTGCCATCGTCCTCCAGTCTCATTTCCCCCTCTGCTGCTGCTCTCTGATTGCATCATGCCCTGACTCAGACTGCTTCTTCGGAGAACAAAAATTGTGGAACTGATCTGTTTAGGTAAATGGCTCTAAATCAGGCAACACGAAGATACCAGGTTTTGGTTTTGGTTTTTCATTTTCCCCTAGCTTGCCTGCTTCTCCCTTAGTTCTTTCTTTTATCCTCTGTGTTTCTTGGGCTGGGAAAGAGCACAGGTCTACGAGCATTCTGGACAAGATCTCTCAGCCCTGCCTACATCCCCAGCCTCTCTTCCCTGCTACCTTTCCTGTGCCAGATTTAAAAAAAAATATTTTCTAAAGTTTTCCATAGAAAGTTGAAGTATTTTGATGGTTCTTTACCTATTATAGTTTATTCCATTAACACTAGGCAACCCTGAAAATAGGCACTGAACATGGAAGGGGAATTTAATCTTCCCAACAGTCTTCTGATGTAGGTAG
Organism: Mus minutoides; assembly: GCA_902729485.2. Lineage (NCBI taxonomy): Eukaryota > Metazoa > Chordata > Mammalia > Rodentia > Muridae > Mus > Mus minutoides. Next base: position 3,515,154 of record LR749493.1, read on the forward strand.
TGTTCCTATTTCCTATTTCCTAGTGAACTCAAGTACAGGGCACTTGAACTTGTCCAAGGGCACACACTTAAGTGAAGCCGTGATGTTAAGCCATCATGGTTGCTATGCCCCTATTCTCTACACTATCATACTGCTGATAAGTAGATATTCATGTGAATACTTTTCTGGCAGTGTATTTTACACTCTTTTTTTTGTTTGTTTGTTTGTTTTTTGAGACAGGGTTTCTTTGTATAGCCCTGGCTGTCCTGGAACTCACTTTGTAGACCAGGCTAGCCTCGAACTCAGAAATCCGCCTGCCTCTGCCTCCCGAGTGCTGGGATTAAAGGTGTGTGCCACCATACCCGGTGGCAGTGTATTTTAAATCATATGTTTATTGTGAGTTGTGTTTGGATATCCTTAAAGGAATTTTCATATATTTCAGACACTCACAGAATTTATTTAACTTCGCTTCAAGTTATTATAGCAGTAAGTTAAGAAACCTTGACCTGAGTGTTTCCCATGTGACAGATGATGATATGCTTAGGGGTTTGCTGGCATAGTAATCCCCAAGATAATGAATATTAGCCTTATTTGTCGAGTACATTCCTTAATCAGATGCTACTTTATTAGATGATAGAGTAACATATCCATTTTACAGTTAAGAAAACAGAACCTAAATAAAGTAATGGCTGGAGAGATGGTTCAACAGTAGGACCTTGTCTGTCTTCCAGAGGACCTGGATCCAGTTCTCAGTATTCTCCTAGTGGCTCACAACCATCCATACCCCCACTCCAGTGCCCTCTTCTGACCTCAGAGGAGCCCGTGTGTGAGTCATAGCACAAAAAATGTCCTTTGCTCCTACCCCACCATTTTCTCTTTTCCATAGCTCTTATCAACACCCACCATACAGGAGTTGTGTGTTCCTCACATCAAGGCAGACTCGATGAGAGTAAAGTTACTTGGCAGTCTTCTTTGTTGTCTAATTCTAACACCCAGAACTGTGCTTTGGACAAAGTAAGTCTTTAGTATTTGTTGAAATGAGTGCTTCATGTAGTATCCTGAGATACAGACTTATTTTTTCAAGGTGATCTTGAAGTAAATGAACTGAGTTTAATAGACCTGAGGCAGGTACTTGAACCTCTTGAGGTAGAGGTAGAAAGACAGTTTAATCTTAACATTTTTCCTGTTCTCATGAATTGCTTTGAGTTTCAGGAGGATTTGGTCTCAGCTTAGTTTCTTTGGAGCCTTTTACTCTTACGGTTTGCCGTAAAGCTGCTTCGCCATGCTCTCATAAATTCAACCCATTTTGTCTAAAGAGTCTGCATGATCATTTATAGTGTTATTTGTGAGGTGCTTAGATAGAGCCTAATGGAACAGGTAAGGTTGGCCTTAAATAGGCTATCTTAGAAAATAACATGTAGACATGTAGACTCCTAGACAGTTTGAATATATGTGTATACATTATAGAAATATATTAAAGTTAAAAATGTGTATTAATTTTTTGATAGCACAGTCTGTTGATGTTTTCAGGTTTTTTTTTTTTTTTTGAGATGGTCTCTGTCATATAGTGAGATCAAGCTCGCCTTGAACCCACAGAGATCTGCATGTCTCTGCAGGTACACAAAAAAGTTTTTGTCATAATTCATGTGGTTATAAATTATGTTATAACAATGTACTATACTCTGATATATAAATATTTCAATTTTGGAGAGAAAATATATACTTCAACCTTAAACAGATAGCATGCAGCAACATTTGAATATGAACAGGAGATACATACTGGGTGGTGTTTACTATCTGTAGTAAACATTGTCTAATAGAGGAGAGAACTTAAAACTAAAGAGCAGAGAGTCAGGGATGGGAACGTTATAACTGAGGAGACAGTGATGGGAACTTTAGAACTGAGGAGAAGGAAGCGAGAAAGTCCAGGATTAATGTAACATATAATCCACAATCTCAGATTTGAAAGGAATTCACATGGCATGTTCTGCCATCTGGGAGATGCTTTTAAATGTATACAGTATAGACAGTTCTTCAAATTATGTCAAGATAATCTTACCTTTAAAGTTGATATAATCAGCAGTTACATAAACTGTATCCTTGTGGCATCTTATGGGAGTTGGGTTCTCTCACACAGAGCAAAGTCCACACATTCTAAGAATGAAAGGTAGTCAGGGATAGGAAGGGAGGATGTATCTGATTTAATGCATTCTAAAATGTCAAGTGGAATTTTGTTGGAATTACCTTGTGTGAAACATTACCTTTAGTGTGTATAGTGCAAGAATTGATTATACTTAAAAATCCATGAGTGGTATTGGGCTAATGTAATGTAATTTGATATCTTTACTGTAGTTTTCACAAATCTGATTGGAGATTCTGGAGTCTTTTCTGAAAAGGAGAACAGGTTTTCTTTTTTCTCTTTGTAATTCCATGTGAAGTAAGTGTATAGAAACCACTTTAGTTATTTTTTTGAGAGAAGAACAACAGCATCAACACCAACAGAGTTTTTTGAGAAAACCTTCCTAGGGTTCAAATAAAGCTAGAGATGAGAGTGTCTTAGGAAAGTTTGTTTCTCTGGTAGCTAGAGAGATGGCTCATAGATGGCTCAAAGAGGACCTGTTGCTCTTAAATTGCACCATAATTTAGTTCCTAGCACCCATATCAGATGAATGGCTTCCAACTACATTTAATTCCAGCTCCAAGGAATCTCTCGTTGCCTTCTGCACTGCAATCCTGTACTAACCCTACATGTAAACACACACATATAAAGATTAAAAAATGCATTTTAAAATAAACAACTATCATGAGAAGTCATTCATAATTATTTATTCTAAGTTAAGATTATGTGAAAAAAGTATATAATCTAGGGAGAGCACTTGCCTAGAATGCATAAGGCTCTGAGTCTGACTGACCCCAACCACCAGCAGCCATTATACTTTCTGTGTGTGTGTGTGTGTGTGTGTGTGTGTGTGTGTGTGTGTATCTGTCTGTGTATGTATACAGGATGTATATGAGTGCATGTGTGTGTATCTGTGTATGTGTGTGACACACAGTTGTATACATCCTTTTCCTACTGAGCCTTCTTACTAGTTCTTTCAGCCATTTTAAATGTACCATTCAGTACAATTAAGTATATTCAAATTTTTACATAAACATTACCACTATCCATCTCCAAACATTTTCAGTATTCCACTATAAAACCATATCTAGCAAGGAGCAGTGCTGTATAGCTATAATTCTAAAACTTGCAGGAGTTGGGGACTTTGAGATCAGCCAGCCACGCTGGCTCAGACATCAGTGCAGCGCTGGAGTGATGGATGGCTCAACAGTTCACATTACTCTTGCCGAGGACCCAAGTTTGGTTTCCAAATAAACAATTGCAGGGGATCTATTGCCCTTTTTTTCACCTCGTTGGGCACCAGGCATGCATGTGGTACACATACACGCAGGCAAAACGCTTATACACAAAAAATACATCTTTAAAACCCAAACCAGAATACGTGTTACAGTATTAAGCAATAGTTAACTTCCCACTCACGTTCCTACCAGCTGGTCCCTTCTGTTTTTGTATTTAACTCTTTTGGGTACTTCTTATTACTGAAGTCATTCAGTTATTTGTCAGCTCATGTGTGTCTCTATGTCACATAACAATGTTGTGTAAGTTCGCTTCCCTCTTTGTGCGTGTGCGCACTACTGAAGTTCATATCCAGAATCTTAATTACGTTAAGCCAATCCATCTACCAAATGAACTTTATTTGCAGTCCCTCATACCCCTGCTTTTATTTCTTTGGTGTTTATTCTCAGAAATGTAGTTGTTCAACGAGTAGTTGATGAGGTCATACATGAAGGACTCTACAGGAAGCTCAGAGGATTTAACAATGAAGAAGGGCCTGCTTCCTGACCTTTTGGAATGTATATTCTAGTAGAAAGATGCCAACAAAGCAGTTATAACTAAGTGTTGCAATTAGAAGTGAGCATTGTTATGTGTGTGTTCGAATGCTTTTCAGTACTTCAATAGGATTACCTATTGCTTGGAAACTTGGAAATATCTTGTCTTCTTTCCCTCCATATTTAATGTACTTCTTATTACTGAAGTCATTCAGTAGGCAAAGTGCCCCACTACTAAACCATATCCCCAGTCTCCCCCATCCCTTGACATTCTCTCACTAGGTTGTCAAGGGTGGTTTTGAATTCCCTTTGTAACCTAGGCATGTCTTGACCTTGCAGTCCTCCTGCTTGGCATTGCAGGCATGAGAACCCACCGTCCAGGTTTGGGATTTACCTTTGAAGGCTGCTGTGAGGCATGGCAGGGACAAGGGAGCTCCACACGTTGCTTTCTGCTGTGTCACAATCTATCTAACTGTGGTCCTTGTGGATTGATTTGTCATCTGTTTTACATAGCATTGCTTATACAAATAGCCTGTGTTTTATTTTATGCTTAGAAGTGAAGTTACACTATATAAATCAGTTTGAAAACTTTGTTTTGAGGCAAGAGTCTCTCTGGGTTGCCATAGCTGACCTGGGATTTACTTTGTACCAGTTCTTATAGCACTTTATTCTTGCTTTAGATATGTTTTCCCCCTTAAAATAAAACATAGGGGTGCATATTTCAAAACGGATTTATTATAATTATTACGTATTTTCTTTTTAATTGGCTTGTATGTTGTGTGTCTGTATATAGATATTTTAATACAGTACAGGTGTCTGTAGAGGCAAAAGGCTTCACAGATCCTCCTGTAGCCTGTGTTAGGCAACGTTGCGATCTATCTGATGTGTGCAAGAGTTGTATATATTCTTAATTGCTAAGCCATCTCTCAAGCCCTATTATTATTTTAAAGTATGTGTCTCTGTGTGTAGTTTTCTACGTGGGCTTATGCACATGACTGCAGGTAACTATAGGGGCTAGAGGTATCAGGTCTATTGAGCTGGAGTTACAGGGAGTTGTAAGTTGCTAGTAAGCAGTTGGTTCTGGGAACCAACATAGGTCCACTGCAAGATCCATACATGTAACACTTGGGCCTTTTCTCTAGCCCCTTGGTTTGTTATCTTTAAATAGTGTTTGTTAAGCCGGGCAGTGGTGGCGCACGCCTTTAATCCCAGCATTTGGGAGGCAGAGGCAGAGAGGCAGAGAGGCAGAGAGGCAGAGAGGCAGAGAGGCAGAGAGGCAGAGAGGCAGAGAGGCAGAGAGGCAGAGGCAGAGAGGTAGAGGCAGAGGCAGAGGCAGGTAGATTTGTGAGTTCAAGGCTGGCCTGGTCTACACAGTGAGTTCCAGAACAACCAGGGCTACACGGGGAAAACCCTGTCTCGAAAAACCAAAAAAGGAGAAAAAAAAAAGGGAAAAAAAAGAAATAGTGTTTGTTAGTTTATGTTACAGTTGTTTGATATGATTCTTTATTAGCTAGAATGATCATTTTCTGTTTTTCAGCAGAGTAATTTGTCTAGCTATCTACACATTCCATCCCACTCACCACTCCAGGTCATCCCCTCCCACAAATTCCCTCATCCTCTTCTCCTTTTTTGAGAGGGTGGGGCTCCTCTTGGGTATCCCCCTACCCTGGCACATCAAATCTGCAGGGCTAGGTGCATCTTCCACTGAGGCCAGACAAGACAAGACGAACATATCCCGTAGACAGGCAGCAGTTTTGGGGATAGCCCCCTATCCAGTTGTACAGGACCCACATGAAGACCAAGCTGCACATCTACATATGAGGGGGGAGGCCTAGGTGCAGCTGTGTATGCTCTTTGCTTGGTGGTTCAATCTCTTGAGAGCCCCAAGGGTCCAGGTTACTTGACTCTGTTGGTCTTCCTTTGGAGTTCTTTTCCCCTTCATGGTCTGAAATCCTTTTTCTCCTATTCTTCCATAAGAGTCCCCAAGCTTTCCACTCACTGTTTGGCTGTGGGTGTTGGGATCTGTCTGAATCAGCAGCTGGGTAGAGCTCAGAAGGCAGCCATGCTAGATAGACTCCTGTCTGCCAGCATGACAGAGTATCTTTAATAGAGTCAAGGATTGGTGCTTGCCCATAGGATGGGTCCTTCCCTCAGTCTCTGGTCCATCCCCCTTGCCTGCATTTCTTGTAGACAGGATGATTTGGGGGTTGAAGGTTTTATGGGTAAGTTGGTGTTCCTGCTGCTCCACTGGGGTTCCTGTCTGACTATAGAAGGTAGCCTCTTCAGGTTCCATATCCCCAATGCTGTGAGTCACAGATAAGGTCACCCCCATTTATTCTTGGGAGCTTCTCTTATACCAGTTCTCTGTCTGATCCTGGAAATTCCTCCCCACCTCCTTACCCCTGTCAGTTGCAGATTTCCATTCATTCTCATGGCCATCTGGCCATCTCTTCTGTCCATCCCCACAACTGATCCTGAACACCCCACATTTACCTCCCCATTCCTTCTATCCAGTCCCTCTGTCCATTTGTCTTTTTATGACTATTTTATTCTCTCTTCTAAGTGAGTTTCAAACATTCTTGCTTTTGCCTTCCTTCTTGCTTAGTTTCTTTGGTTCTGTGGAGTGTAGTATGGGTATCCTGTATTTTATGGCTAATATCCATGTATAACTGAGTGCATACCATGCATGTCCTTTTGGGACTAGGCTACCTCTCTCAGGATGATATTACCAAGTTCCATCTATTTGCTTGCAAAATTTGTGTCTTATTTTTGAAAAGATTTATTTATTTTATGTATAAGAGTACAGTCACTATCTTCAGACACACTAGAAGAGTGCATCAGATTCCATGACAGATGGCTCACATTCCAACACAGGTTGGAAGAGCAGTCAGCGCTCTTAACTGCTGAGCCATCTCTCCAGCCCATGTCTTTTTTTTTTTTAATACCCGAATAGTATTCCATTGTATAGATGTACCACATTGTCTTTTTTTTTAAAGGTTTTCTTTTTTTTTCTTTTTTTTTTTAATTTTATTTATTATATGTAAGTACACTGTAGCTGTCTTCAGACACTCCAGAAGAGGGCGCCAGATCTTGTTACGGATGGTTGTGAGCCACCATGTGGATGCTGGGATTTGAACTTATCACCTTCGGAAGAGCAGTCGGGTGCTCTTACCCGCTGAGCCATCTCACCAGCCCCAACATTGTGGTTTTTAATGTCCAGCTCAGTTTTATTCCGTGTGTGTGTGTGTGTGTGTGTGTGTGTGTGTGTGTGTGTGTGTGTGTGTGTGTAAGTGCTTCTTGGCCATTCGAGAATCCTGTCTAGGAGAATTCTATGTTTAGTTCTATACCCCACTTTTATTTGGGTTATTTGGGTTGTTGATATATGACTTTTTTGTTTGTTTGTTTTTGAGACAGGGTTTCTCTGTGTAGCCCTGGCTGTCCTGGAACTCACTCTGTAGACCAGGCTGGCCTCGAACTCAGAAATCCGCCTGCCTCTGCTGAGATTAAAGGTGTGCGCCACCACGCCCGGCTGATATGTGACTTTTTGAGTTCTTTATAAATTTTGGATATTAGCCCTCTGTCAGGTAAAGGGTATTTGAAGAATCTTTCCCAATCTGCTGTTTTGTCTGACAATGTATTTTCAGCAGAGTATTTTGAATGTGACAGGTAATAATACTTCAGTTTAACCTGAGGGCCTCTTAATTATGAGTATATAGTAGTTTTCTGCTTAATTACTGCTATTGATGTGTTTTAGAATTAAGTATATTAAAATTGGTGTTGCACATCATTTTGTAATATCTGTTTACCTCATTTGCAGTTTTCTTAGTTCATTTTCCTTTATGGACAGCAGTCTGTTAGAAAACCTTCAGTAATCTACTACTCATTCTTTTGTCTAGCCCACTGGTGCTAAGTTGCAGTCAGTGGACAGCCAGTTAGTGGATGAGTTGACTTCATATATTTTGGATCTTATTTCTCTAACTGGACTGCCTGGTTGGGCCTCAGTGTGAGAGGATGTGCTAACTGCTGAGCTGGATGGTACCCAAGCAGGGCTTCCCCTTCCCTGAATAGAACAGGAGGGGGTAATGGGATTTGTAAGGGTGGGACTGGGAGGAGAAGAGGGAGGGGTCTTATCAGGCTGTAAAGTGAGTAAATAAATAGATTAATGAAAAAAAAAAAGAGAACCAGTATGGGGAAAAAACTCAGATTTATGTGTGTGTTTTAGACTTTTTAGCAGTGACGTTCACAGTGAAATGAAATTGTTAGTAGTTTAGTCTGTTTCTTAATAATGATGGTTATTTCCAGTCATGAAGGAGGATAAGTAAACCTGATTAGTTTGCATCATATTTTTAGAGATGGTCTCCAGTTCAGGCTGACCTGGAACTCACTATGTAGCCTAAGCTGATATCAGACTCCTAGTAATCCTCCTGCTTCAGTCTTCATGTCCTGGGATTACACATGCCAGGCTTAATTAAGGCTTATTTTCTTTAGGAGATATAACTGCATTATTTATAGCTTCACATAAGATAGTAATACATCTTATACATTTCAGTGTAAAGAATTGATCTCTAGCCTTGAACTCTTTTGCCTTCCAGAGGATATTAGCCCTCTGGGAGATAAAGGGCTGTTTTACTTCCATGTTTGCACTTACCATGTTTGGTATTTCTTTGTACTTCTGACTTTGTTAGTTTAAGGTAAATAGACCTTAAACTTCTTGTGAAGAGGAATGCTTCTGTTTATTGCTGTAACCTTGGTGTCTCAAACACTGCCTGGTACCTAGCACTTACTCATTAACTGTTGTCTGAGCGACTTGAGTTGTTTCATTTGTAAATGTATGCGAGTACTAATTAAAATACTATGAAATAAATTTAGTTCTAGTTAGTCCCTAAGATTTTTTTAAAGTCAGCATGAAAACAAAAAAAATTGAGATGAGGAACTTACTACTAGACAATGTAAAAAGTTGTGCTAAGGTTAAAAAAATAAAATATCTGGATGTGGTGACTCATACCTCTAATCATAGCACTTGAGAGGAAGACAGGAGAAATTTTAGTTTAGTGCCAGCCTGTGCTACATATATGTAGTGAGACTCCTTGTAAAAAGCTAAAGGTTGGGGATGTAGCATAATGGTAGAGTACTTTGCACTGTATGTATAAAGCATTAAGTTTGATCTCCAGTGTAGCATGAGATCAGGTGTTCTAGGCCAGTCTTGGCTATATTGTAAATTGATGTAAGCCTGGGCAACTTGAAACCCTGTTTAAAAACAAACAAACAAACAAACAAACATACATACATACATACATACATACATACATAAAATACAAAGAAAAGAAGTCACAGAATCGGTTAAATAAATTTATGTAACTGTGTCTAAAGTAATCTGAACTATGGTGATTAGCATTTCTCTTCCACTGCCTAATCACAGGCTTTAGCCTTTATTGACCAGTTAAAATGGGGAGAAGGTACACATGAGATCACCTGAGTATGTGATTGACTGCTCGTGGGGGCACTCCTCTTGAGGAAGCAGAATTAACATCAGAATACAGACAGCTCAGGGCGACCCACAACAGGATGGTATCACAGTATTCTTTCTTGGTAAATTCTCCTTCCTCAGTTAATCTATGAAGACACCTTCACAGACAATCCTGGGGTGTGCTTCTTTAATTTCCTAGCTATTCTTAATCCAATCAGTTATGGCAGCCATAATTAATATTCTGGCATTGACAGAAAATATGAAGAAAAGTTTTGTAATTGCAGGTAATGTTCACACAGGTGATAGGAGTAACAGTTGACATGAAGATGGGATTTATAAGTCTTGTTACACCATTTATTGAGTTAAGTAAGTGCCAGGAACTAAGGTAGGTAGGTATGTGATATCTGTCATTTTAAATCCTTAGATAATAATCTTGCAAGAGATAATTTACTCTGTATCAAGATCCTTAGAATAAATGTGGCTTGATTTTGATCTAATGAAAATAAAGAATATTTCATCATAAAATCTATATATAGTGTTAGTAGTTTTAATGTTTGACAATAAATGAGTAGATTATCATATTTGGAAGGATTTCATAAATTTTTATTAGACATTCTTAGGAATATTAGAGATATAGTAGATGTCCACATGGATAGAAAAAGTTACATATTGAATTCACTTTAAAATTACAGTTTTTACAGTTTTTTTTTTTTTTTTTTTTTTTTCGAGACAGGGTTTCTCTGTATAGCCCTGGCTGTCCTGGAGCTCACTTTGTAGATCAGGCTGGCCTCGAACTCAGAAATCCTCCTGCCTCTGCCTCTTGAGTGCTGGGATTAAAGGCGTGCACCACCACTCTTGGCCTGTTTTTACAGTTTTTAAGGATTTGTGTGTTCTAGGTAAGTGCTCTTTTTCTGAGCCATATCCATAGCTTGTGCTTACAGTTTTGAAAGATAGGTATTAAAACAGGTATTAGAGGCATGCATGTATGCATACATGAGTACAGGGTAGGTGAAATGAAAGTAAGTGATTTATTAAGGTTATTGGAATTCTGTATGATTGTGCATGTGTGTGTGCATGCGCATGTGCATTGGATATTCAACCCAGGGCACTGACCTCTACTCTCAGATGGCTTAGATTATTTTTTCAAAATTGATAGTTTTATAATAAATAAATGGGAATTAAGTTATATTATTTCCATGTAGTATATACTGAAAACTGTTAAGCACTAAAATACTCAAAGGCTTGATCTAGTTGATATTGTACAGTGTGTGATTTTTTTTTTTTTATACTTGGGGTGCATTTTAATAGTCTCATCAACTGGCCTTTTTCTTTATTCTTTATTGCCAAATCTTAGCACACATCATTCCACTCATTACATTCCTATGGTAACATGAAATTTTACTGTTTATTGTTCTTAAAAATTATGACCTTAATAAGTAGACTTATCTATTATGCATTTTTGTGTCAGTATATTTTGTAAAATTTCAGTTTTCAAGTAACTAAAGATTGATATTTTCAGTTCTAGATGAATGCCACACTGATATATTTTGCAAGGAAGCATCCATTATATTCTTTTATATCCATTTCTTCTTGTTTGTTTGTTTGTTTTGTAGCTTGTCTTTGTCAACCAGCAAAACATTTGTTACTGTCTTCCAAATTCCGTCATGTATTTCGTTGATTTATTTTATAGTGTTTGTGTTTTCTTTGTCATTGCTTTCTTAAGACTTGCTAAAGCATTGGCTTGATTCCTTTCTCTATTCATTGGTGAGTACTATTAGACATACCATACAATAGTTAGTACACAATTCATTTACTCAGTCTACCATTTATATTCTGTTTGGACTTTAATTTGAGACATGGTCTATTTAACCTTGATTGGGCTCATTGAACTCCCTATGCAGACCAAGCTGCCTCTGCCTTGAAAATGATGGGATTAAATGTGTGTGCCACTACACTCTACTTTGTTTTCTGAATTTGGAAGGAATTTATTAAGATATTGCCTAGGTTCATGTGCCATGGTTTCTTTGTGGTTTGCAAATTGACCTTTTTCAGTGTCCAGTGGAGTTGGAATTACTCATGTAAGACTGATGAGGTTCTTTACCTCTTTGTGTGTATGTCTGTATCTGCCCCATTTTCTTGTTTTGTCTTTTCTCTGTTTCTGTCTCATTTATTTCAAACTAATGTTTGGAAAGTGATATTGTAGGTGAAACTACTGAATTCCCTGTAATGGAATTGTTTGAAGTGTTTGCTTTTCTCTGGTTGTGTATTTTAGAGAATCCAGAAGATGTAGCTTCTTTATCACAGTCCTCTTGTCTTTAAAATATATTCAAATGTTAGAGCATGTTACTTCATAAAAGGAATGACTATATTATTAATTGTAGATAAACAATGTTTCTAGCTTATTTTAAAAATTCAGTACAAAGAAGTATAAAGTAAAAAATTCCATTTCCCCTTTATAAACTTTCAGAGGTAATTACTTTGATAGTTTGTAGAAGTGACTAGACTTACAAATACAAAAGGTATAGCACTAAAATGTACTGATATTATAAAAACCTAAGGTACTGTTTTGGGATTCAAACCCCAGTAACATCCTTTCCTTTCCCCACAAAGACAGTATCATTAAGCGAACCAAAAAAAAAAAAAAAGGAGAAACAAAGCAATATGTATAAATATGTCCTTATTTTTTGTCTTAAATATACTTCTTTCGAAGGAAAAGGTTTCATTTTTAATAAAATATGAAATTATAATATATAAAAGAACATAGTAAGGAACAAAATTTAAGGTTTTTGCCTGCCTGTTTGTTTTTGAGACAGGGTCTCTCTGTGTATTTCTGGCTGTCTTGGAACTAGCTCTGTAGACCAGGCTGGCCTCGAACTCACAGATCTACCGGCTCTGCTTTCCAAAGGTGTATATTACTACTGTGGCCTGGCAAAACTAAGTTTTTGATTTTGTTTTGTTTTTAAAAATATTTTTGAAATAGTGTTCCATACTATAGCCCAGGTTAGACTTGAACTCATGAGTCTCCTGCCTCAGACCATCTGAGTGCTGGGATTAGATATCTACTCTCATGCTAAATTATATAAATTATTTCTTTAAGCTAGTGTAGACATTTTTGTTGTTGTTGTGTGGGAAACTTGTAGGCAATAAATTGTGGTTTAAGCAATACTGTTATTGTGAATGTGTTTTTCCTTTAAAGACAGGGCTCACTGTGTAGTCCTGGCTAACTTGAAAATTGCAGTGTAGACTAGCCTTTCCTCAGACATATCATGTCTTTTGTCATACAAAAAAGTTGCTGCTGCTGTTACTATTATTATTATTATTATTATTATTATTATTTTCAGACAGAGTTTCTCTGTGTTGCCTTGGCTGTACTGGAACTCTGTAGACAGATTGGTCTGGAACCCAGAGATCTTCCTGCTCAGACTCCTGACTGCTGATAATCAAAGGTATCAGCACTGGCCTTGTTAACATTATTAGGTATCTCAAGTCAGGGGTTCTCTGTGTAGCCCTGGTGGATCTGGAACTTGCTCTGTTACCTTGAACTCACAGATCTGATGGTTTGTCTCCATAGAGATGGGATTAAAGGCATGGACTCCTGGCTAAAACCCAGAATTATTGGTCAGCCTTTAATTCCAGCACTTGGGAGGCAGAGGCAGGTGGATTTCTGAGTTTGAGGCCAGCCCTGGTCTACAGAGTGAGTTCCAGAACAGCCAGGGCTACACAGAGAAACCCTGGCTTGAAAAACCAACCAACCAACCAACCAACTAACCAACCAACCAACCCCCCCCCGCCCCCCGCAAAACAACAACAACAAACAACCAAACAAAATTATTGGTACATGGATGTTTGTAAAAACTATATCAAAAGAAGAGATGATAATTATCTGACTTAAGGGTGTATGTTTTACAGAGGAGAGAATAATTAAGGTTGAGTAAGAGTTTATCAGGCCATTTCAAACTAACTATTTTACCTTGTTTTTTTTTCTCATGAATTGTGCTTAGATCTAGCGGTTCCCTGAAGACATCAGGCTACTTGATGCCTGCTCTCTTTGCTTGCACTGTTTATAATGCTTTGAATACTCTTGTACCCACTTGGCAGCATAATGGTACATACCCTTCTATTTTTAGATTGGGGTCACCTGGAACCATTCCTAAGCTCCCCTTTCCTGTTACAGCTACTTCATTGTAACCTGGGGCATCCTATGCATATTTATGTCTGTGTATTCTATAGTAATTGCTTGTCTAAGGCTGGCACAATACTTAGAGAAGAATGTTTACTAATTTTTCTGAACTCATTATTATGAAAAGCAATAAACATTAGTAGAGTGAACATTTATATAGTCACCACCAATATTTGACCTCTTAGCTGGTATTAACTTTAAACTCTTTGTTCATCTGGCATTGGTTTCCATCATTTAGTTTGTCTAGATAGCCCTGGCTGTCCTGAAAAAGATGGTAGCCTAGGCTGGATTCAAACTCTCTGGGATCTGCCTATGTCAGCTTCCCAAACACTGGGAGGAAAGGCTTCTGCCCTATATCTGGTTTATTATCTTTTTTTTTTTTAATTACTTCACAGTAAGTTACAAGTTGCGTTAGTGTACTTCATGCCTGAACACTTCACTGTTAAGGTCCTTGATTTATGCTTTTACATTTAGAAGATTGTAGAATTTTAAAAATCTTGACTATCAGTTCTGGTATAGAGGCAGTTAATATTTGAATTGAAATAATAATTTTGTGCATTTGACATTGTGATACTTTTGAAAGGAACAGTTCCTTGGGGGCTAGAGTAAAGATAGATTCATGGGACAGAGATAATTTTTATAATTATTAGAAAGGCAGCCAGGCAATGGGGTTTGGCGTAGGGTAGGGGTTAGTTGGGTTGGGAGAATATTAGGAACTGATCCAGTAGCCAAGGTTTTAAATAGACCTTTAAAAATGGCAGTTGGGCATGATGGTCCATTTTAAACCTCTGAACTTGGGAGGAAGATGCAGGGTATTTGAGGCCAGCCTGGCCTACATAGTGAGACCCTGCTTCAAAACCTAACCAAACCAAACCCTAGGAACTGGGAGGAAGATGGGAGGTGGGAAGGTGCTTGAAACTGACTAACATATATTATATAAATATAGGAAATGATTTTTGTTTACATTTTAATTATTGTTGGGGTGGCACCTTTGTGAACTATGCAAAGTAGAGTTGTAGGACTTATCGCCTCCCTCTGTGGGTCCTTGTGGTTGAACTCAGGTCAGGTCATCAGGCTTGGCAACAAGGGCCTTTACCTGCTGACTCATCTCACCAGTTCTGTGACACTTTCAAAAAACTAAATAAAATTAGAATAAAAAAAATAAAAGAAAATGCTGATTTTCATTAGCCTTAAAAAGCAGAAAAAATGGGGTTTGAGTAAAAGTGGCAATTATGTTTAATAGACTGAAGAAGCACAGATGGAAAAAAGGCACTTTACAATGTAAAATTTACCTGGAATTATGAAATGAGCCATGTAATTCAGTTTCATCAATTCCATACATACTGGTCACTGTGCTGACATAATGGCATGTGTTTTGGAGTCCCAGTTACTGAGGAAATTAAGACAGTTCGATGTCAACGGATTTAGTGATGTTAAAGTATATATGCCTAAAAAGATTATCTGGTCTTTTTCTTCAACTCACAAATTAAACAGTATATTCTTTAAAATCTTTATTTATTGGTGTGTGTATATGTATATATACATGTGCTATATGGAAGTCAGAGAACAACTTTTTTTGGAGACAAGGTCTCACTGTATAGCTCCAGGTGGCTTGGTCACTCTGAAGACCAGGGTGGCCTCCAAGTCCACGGAGATCCACCTGCCTCTCTCTCTCCTAGTTGCTAAGATTAAAAGGCCTGCACCATCACATCCAACTAAAGATGACATTTGGCAGTTTGTTCTTACTGTCTACCCAGTTCCGGGTTTCTCTCGGTTTTGCTGTATGTACTCCATACCCCAGCCTAGCTAGCTGGTGCATGTTTCAGCTCATTGTAGGCATTCCGAGTTTATAGATGCCTGCCAGCACATCTGGCTTTTATGTGGGCTCCAAGGATTGGACTCAGATCACTGGACTTTCTTTCATGGCTAGTGCTTTTACATCCTGAGCCAACTCCTCAGCCCAGATCTGTATTCTGTCTAATAACAGTATTCCACTTGAGTAAACTTTTAGGTTATTCTGGCAGAAACTGATAGAAACTTCACGTACACATTCGGGTAAGATTTATTCCAGAGGGGAGTTAAAAGTGATATGGAATGAACTTCCAGATTTTTTTTTGAGACAGGCCTTCTCTGTATAGCCCTGGCTTTCCTGGAACTCACTCTGTAGACCAGGCTGGTCTTGAACTCAGAAATCCTCTTGCCTCTGCCTCCCGAGTGCTGGGATTGAAGGCGTGCACCACCATGCCCGGCATTTTTTTTTTTTTTTTTTGAGGTAGGGTCTTATTACTATGCTCTGGCTGACCTACAGATTGCTAGGTAGAGCAGATTGACCTCAAACTGCTCTAGATTGGCAGACCCATTTCTGCTTCCAGATTACTGGGATTGTACATGTGCCACCACACATCTTGATCTGACTGGAGATTCTTAACCCTGGTGAGTTTAAAGTTGGAGAATTCCTTTCAGGAAAAGCGTATTTCTGTCTTGAAGAAGAGTGGTTTACTGGCCTTTGGTGACCATTGGTCTTTAGGAAGCTTCTTAAAGACATTCTGGGGAAATGCAGCAGTGAGCTGTGGGTCCCTGGTATCTGAGTGAATAAGGTTCAGGTGATTAAGTGGCCCAAGGCTTCCTTTTCTAGTCATGCCTTCAGTGTCTCTAAAACTGGGTCATCCTATATATCATAGATTGCTGCTTTCATGACTTGTAGTACTTTTTTCTTAAGGTAAGGGTTGGATCTATCTATAGTAGGGCAGGCGTCATTTTCCTACCTGTGACCCCTTTTACCTAACTCTGGCTATACAGGTAGGTGAGATAGGCATAAATATCAAACATTAATTAATAATAAGTCAAATTTATTTTGAATCAACTGTTGGATAATATGCTAGAGAGTTGGCTCACTGGGTAAGAGCACTTGCTGCTTCTCTACAGGACCCAGGATTTCATTTCCAGTACCCACATGTCAGTTCATAGGTTTCCATAACTCATGTTGTTCAACCCTCCTCATGGTGTAACACTTTAATACAGTGCCTTATGTTTAGGGAACCACAGCCATAAAATTAATTCATTGCTACTTCACAACTAATTTTGCTACTGTTATGAATTTTAATGTAAATATCTGATAATGCAGGATATTTGATATCCAACCCCTAAAGGATTTGCAACCCAGAGGTTGAAAGCCGTTGTTCTTTGGGGCTCCTGGCCTCCATGGGTACAGGACACACATGATTGACAGACACATTCAGACAGAACACTTATCAAAGAAGACAAAAGTAAATACGTCTTAACCCTAACCCCGTTAGTTAGTATACATATACATGTTGTATACCACTTATCAAAGAAAATAGCAAGTTAGAATACTTGATGGGAGGGATGCTTTTATATAAAGAATTAAATCTTGAATGAATGTTTTATATTTCAGGACATTTCCACTGATTTTCAGAGTTGATCAATATTTTGATTTTGTAATTGTCAGTACTGAGAATGCCTCCTTGCATAAACATAGCATGAAGTGGCATACTTAGGAAATAGTGAAATTTTAGAAATTGTTGGGAATTCTGTCCTAATTTCAAGTCAGAATTCATTTAAGTAATTTCAAGTCAGAATTCATTTAAGTAATGAAAAGCCAATAACTCAATCAGCAGTTTTTAAAGTTCAGCATTGTAACAGTGCAATCCATATATTCTAATTTGATACTTACATGCAGAGGAATAGCAGCAGGAGAATCCTAAGTCTTTATTTTCTATAATTAAAGCATTATGTTTCTGTAAAAGTACAGATTGTACTTAATATGTTGCAGTGTGCGAAGTACACATTTTGTGTAGAGAAACAAGGCGACCATGAAGCATGGGCAAGAACTTGGATTCATTCCACATTTGATTTTGAATTAATTTTTTGTTATTAAGTGTTTGGAAATCTTTACTGTTGTTGGCCTCCACATTCCTTTCTGCAGCCCACAGTGAATGATAGGGATTGCTGAAACTTTAAACTATCTTAACAAGCATTTCATATGGTTCATTTGTATCTCCATTTCAGCTGTGGAGGGAATTGGCCTTTGCATGTTAGGCAAATATTCTAACACTGAGGTATCCACTCAGGCCATGATTTAGAGCTTCTTCTGTCTTAATAGATAATGATGGAAATGTAACTTGAACTCTCCTGTAGTTATCTGTTATCTCCCAGGCTTACTGCCTTTGGCTGCTAATTTAGGCCCAGTCCTGTAAGGTTCTAGACTCAGGACAATCTTTTCTAGGCTGAGAGACTTACTGCTGAATAAACTCACCCTTTCTAGCCCTTTTTGGTCTTTGGCTGGTTCAACTTGTTCTGTCTCAAAACTCCTCTAAAATCTGACTGATTCAAATTGCCTTCTTTCTGCTTCTCACCGAATTGCCCTGCTGGCCTTCAAACTAACTTTAACAATCTGTTCTAGTCTTCTGTCTTCTTCTCATTCATTCTCTTGCTACTCTGTCTTTATCTTTGTCTAGCTTGTTCTCTTTCTCTTCGACCTGTCTCTGTAAAACTTTCCTGGTAAAAGTGCCTCTGAATTTCACAGACTGAACAGAACTGACTAGAACTCAAGAGATCTGCATGCCTGTTTCTTAAGTGCTGGAATTAAAGACATGTACCATCCATTACACCTGGATGAAACTTTTTACTTGAAACTTACTCTATACCAGGCTGGCTATCAACTCAAAGATCTGCTTGACTTTGTCTCTTGGGATTAAAGGCATGTCTGTATTACAGCAGATCACATAAACCCAGAAGGTCTTTGTGATCTCTTACCCGAACAGCCATGTTCTGAATTAAAATTCCTATACATAATAATTACTCTCATTCATGTAATTTTCAGAAAACTATTACTTTTTTCTTTTCTGCACTGATAACCATTTGATATATATATATATTTTTTATTGCACCCATTGAAGATACAAGATATTTCAGGAATGTCTGTGTGGCAGTTTTAGATAGTCTACTTAAATACAATAGAAGGAAATGAAACTTTTATGGTTAAAAATGGAGTGTAATCTCATTTATGTTTTTAATAACTCTTAATGTGGATTAACTTAATAAGACAGGGATAAGTTTGGGAGAAAAATGTGCAGAAGATGGTTTTAACCCTCTTCTGCCCCATCCCCTTTCTCCTATAACACAACAAAACCACAAACCAGTCTTCCCAATTCCCTTTGATTGTCAGGGCTTTGCTATGTAGCCCCATCTTCCTAAGATTATCATGAATGCTGGGATTGTAAGAATGCACCACAACACCTAATGAAAATTTTGTTTCTTAATATCTCTGTAGCTTTAAACTAAGCTCTTTACCTTTTAAAAATACAGTATTGAACTTAGAAAATGTTTTTAAATTGAATTTTATAATGGGGGCATGGTGTGGTACACTTTTAATTCCATCATTTAGGAGGCAGAGGCCAAGTGGGGTTAGAGGTAAGTTTGGTCTATGTAGATTGAGTTCCAGGTTAACCTGGGCTGCACAGTAAGACTTTGTCTAAAACCAAACCAAACCAAACCAAACCAATCGCATTTTTGTGCCATGGTATGTCTCTTTAAGTAGATCAAATTGAATTCACGTTCTGCCCCTTTACCTGTTTAGCTATACAGTGATAAATGTATCATTCTATGGAGGAGGAAAGAAGTGAAGACCAGTGTGTTGGCACACCTTCTGAGTGCCCGGTTCATGCCTTCTGGCCTACTTTCTGGCAGCTTGCTAGTTTGCTTTGGTGTTTGTAGTTTGTGGAAGCATCATCCACTTCTGTTTGTTTATTTATTTAGTTTTTAAATTTACAACTTGCTTATTATTGATGTGACAGGATCTGCATTTATTTTCATGTGGTACTTTCTCTGTGTATTTAATTTCCCAATTTCCATTTAATAAGAACACTTGCTATTATTCCTTGTGTTAAAGCCCACACTAATGACCTCATTTTAACTTGGTAGTTTCTGTAACCCTCTCCTCCCCCCACTTCAAGTGATCTCACATGCGGAAGTACTGGGAGTTAGGCCTTAGGCTGTGGATTTTTTTTTTTTACAACAAAAGTCTTGCTCTGTAGCCTCCTCAGACTTAGAATTTGAGACCCCCTCCTCCCTCAGTTCTACGCGAGGACATTATAGCTCTGTGCCAACACTCTTGTCTTAAACATAATTTTTGAGGGACACACTTCAGTCCAGTACAATTTCTTTCAAATTTTGGCTCTTGTAAAGCTTCACACACAGTTTTGTATAGCAGTAGGTTTCATTTCTGTGGGAAAATGCTCTGGAGTAAGATTGCTGGTTGCTATGGTAAGTGAATGTCCAGTCTTTAAAGACGCTTCTAAGCTCCTTGAAAGAGTGATTTTATTATTTCATGTTTCCAACAGAAATATTTGGGGTCAATTTATCTTTGCTGGATTTGATGTCACTTTTTAATTTTGGTAATTAGGATAGGCATGCGATATTCTGTCTTTAAATTGACATTTCTCTCCAATTTCTTCATATGTTTAAAACATTTCTTTGCTAATTATTTCATACTTAAATTTTTGTTATTTTTAAAAATAATGCTTGATACTAAACTCAGGACTTCTAACATGCTAGACAAACATTCTACCCTTGGGCTTCATCCCAGCTCAGCTCTTTATATAATTGGCATAAATGCTGTTTTCTCCAGTTGCATAAGGTAAATTTAGAAGAGAATGTTATAAGAAAGTTTAATTTTTTGCCCCCCTTCTCTCTCTGTGTGTGTGTGTGTGTTAGAGATCAAACCCAAGATTCATGTCCTCAGTAAACCTGCCACTAATTTATGCTTCCAACTCCAATTTCCTCATTTTTTTATTACTCTTAGAATCCGTGCCCCCAAGGATGAAAAGTCCTTTTAATGTGACTTGATTTACTAAATGAATTCTCTTAAGAGGACAACTTGTTCCTTCAGTTCTTTTCACTCAGCAGGAGGTCCCTCTATTTATTGAGCTATCTCACCAGACTCTATTCTGAATTTTTTTTTTTTTTTTTTTTTTTTTGGTTTTTCGAGACAGGGTTTCTCTGTGTAGCCCTGGCTGTCCTGGAACTCACTTTGTAGACCAGGCTGGCCTCGAACTCAGAAATCCGCCTGCCTCTGCCTCCCGAGTGCTGGGATTAAAGGCGTGCGCCACCACGCCCGGCTATTCTGAATTTTTTAATGCAGATACTCCCTCCCCCATGGTTATTTTGCAACCATTTCCTGTGTGGATAATACAACAATGCTTCTTGAAAGCCATGATAGAAAATGCTTGACTACCTAGCAGAACATTTTCAGGATAATGATATGTAGGTGGGACCCCTGAAAGTAGTCTTGTTATGGTACCACAGTTGAATCTACTGTTCTGGCTTCTGAACCATTTTATGATCTACAAATTATCCACACCACAAAATAGTAGGTTTTCTAGTAACTAAGTTAAAATGTGCATAGCAATGAATAAACTCTTGTTGCTCTTGATTTTGTGAGAGAAATGTACAGATAATAAGTTGCTGTGACAAAATATGTGACGCACACAACACCTTTTGACTGTTTCTAGAGTTTGAACACACCATTGTAGGAAGGACATATAGAAGCATAGCAGCTCACCTTACAGCAACAGGAGAGCAGAGGTAGGCAGTGTCGGCTCTGCTGGTCCTTCCTTTCCCTTTATTTTCACTGGCTTTGCCGGCTATGTGGTGCCTCTCACTTCATGGTGGGCCTCCCCAGTCCCCCAGTTAATTCTCACTGGAATGCCCTTAGAGACACACCTGGAGGTATGATTTGCTAATCTCCTTAACATTTTTCTACCCAATCAAGTTGACAATCAAGATTAACATTCACAAAGTAGTAAATTGTTGTGGTTAGCCAAAGGAGGTTACATGAGATTAACCTGTGTGGAGACATAATCAAGTATACTCAAGAATTGATATATCACTGGCATATTTGGTCAAGTCAACAGAAAAATTTATATGGAGCAGTTGAAGAAGAAAAGCTTTTTTTTTTTAAGTTGAGAATTATTAACTAGGAGAGTGAATTAACCCCTTTCTCAGTCATTGATGGGTGGAGGACAAGGAAGAGATATTTATCATGTTGAAAAGAACATTTCTAGTACCTTGACCAAAGTCAGAACCACAGACAGAATAGAGTCAGACAAGGGATCCTTCCTTGTGTATGAAAAATCTGCTTATACATTCTTTTTCCTACTCGTTACCATATTTGTCTTGGGAGTCTCTCTCTGTGTCTCTCTCTCTATTTTGCTGTAGAAGAGTTTCTTTTTTTTTTTTTAAAGATTTATTTATTTATTATATGTAAGTACACTGTAGCTGTCCTCAGATACTCCAGAAGAAGGCATCAGATTTCGTTACGGATGGTTGTGAGCCACCATGTGGTTGCTGGGATTTGAACTCTGGACCTTCGGAAGAGCAGTCGGTGCTCTTAACCACTGAGCCATCTCTCCAGCCCCCTGTAGAAGAGTTTCTAATTCAGATGGTTCTTATCCTGACCAGTGACTTAGCAAACAAGCCATTGGTTCAACCATGGATGTAATAATATTAGATAACAAAGAATCTCTGCTTGCAGTTTCAGGTTCATTGCTGTATACTTTTAGTTCTATTCAAAATAGTCACATTAGTCTTAATCTGTATTTATTTTAAATAATAACAAATACTATTTTAGAACATTGAGTTATTACTTTGCCTCCTGTTTTAGAATGCAGATAGTCCTTTTAAGGATGTTTTTATAAGATGATTTAATTGGTTTATTTTGTTTTTAGTGGCTTAGAAATACGATAGCCTTTTGATTTCAAATACTCTAGGAAGGTTTTTAAAAGTCCAATCATCTTAGATCTGAGATTGGGAGTTGCTTTGTTTGCATATACTAAAGTACAGATACATACTCATGGATATAGACAGACAGTGAAATTGGAATAGGATTAGAAGTGATAACTGTAGCACACCCATGCAATATTTTAATATCTTTAAGTGAATTAACCCCTTTCTAAGTTATCTTTGTTAATGTGGTTTTGGGACAGTGTTGCATAGTATATTTTACATTGTAAGGAAATATATTTTCAGAAAAATTTACGTTGTAATCAGCTGAAAACCCATAAGATAACTTCCCTTTTCCTGTATACTTCTTTCTGTTTCTGTTTCTACTATTCTTTTTGTTTCTGGTTTTATGTTATGTGATAGTTCCCTTTTTAAGATTTAATAGCAAATAGCCTATTGTATTTATACAGCACATTTTGTCTATGCATTTATTTGTAGGTGAACATTTGGGTTACTTCTGTCTCTTGAGTGATGTCAGTAGCATTGCTGTGAATGTGAGTATGCAGACACTCAAGCATCTGCTTTCTAGTTTATGTGTGTGCTCAGAAGTGAGGTTACTGAATCATATCGTAGCTCTGCTTTCAAATACTAAGGAACTTCTATACTGTTTTTCAGTCCTTTCAACAGTGCAAGGGTTTCTGATTTCTCCATATCCATACTTTTTGTATGTATTTATGTAAGTGTACATGGGCAGGGCAGAGGACAGCCTCAGATGTTTTCTGCAAGAGCCTTTCACCTTTTTTTTTTTTTTTTTTTTGAGACAGGACCTTATACTGGCTCGGAGTTCACAAAGTTATGTATGCTGACATGCCAGGAAGCCTCCTGTCCTCATTTCCCAGTACTGAAATTAGAGTCATGCAAATATGCCCAACTTTAAATAATCAGAAAATTTAATGTCTGTGACACAACATATGTATAAGGTCAGAGGAGACTTTATGTGGAGTTGATTCTTTTTTCCTCTCACCTTTACATGAATTCTGGCCATAGAACCAGAGTTATCAGGCTGGTACAACAATCATTTTTACTTGCAGTGCCATCTAGCCTTTCCCTTGCCCAGTTAAAAAAATGTGTAAAAAAAAAAAAGTGCCCCCAAGGCCAGAAGAAGGTGTTGGATCCCCTGGAATTGGAGTAACAAGCTGTTGTCAGTCACCTGATGTGGGTGCTGGGAACTGACCCCAGGTTCTCAGCAAGAACAGCAAGTATTTTAATCACCACAGCCTTTTTATGTGGGTTCTGGAAATTCAGCTCAGACCTTCCTGCTTGTGCAGATATCAACATAAGTATCTCCCTAGCCCTCCCGCCCCCAAATAGTAGCTATCCTAATTGGTTTGAAATTATACCTCATTCTAGTTTGTATTTTTATTTATTTGATGGTTATTTATTTGATATTCAGCATCTTTCTATACTGTTGACCTATTATTATCTTTTAGAAATATCTATTCAGAAAAGTCTAAGCAACTTAAAATTTAATACTTTTGTTTTTATTAAGTAGTAGGATTTGGCACATACTTTGGCTATTACCCCTTTATGTATGTATGTATACACACACACACACAGACACACACAGACACACACAGACACACACAGACACACAGACACACACAGACACACAGACACACACTTTTTAGACTCTGTATTGTAATCCATTGCTTTCTCTTTGTGTCAGCACCATAGTTTTGGTTACTGTTGTATAGTATATAAATATAGTGTTAGCATATTTTTGAGATAAGGTATTAACTGTGTATCCCTGGCTGGCATGAGACTCTTTTGATTAGGCTGACATAAAACTCACAGTGATATGCCTGCCCCACAAGAGTATTGTGATTATAGATATGTACCAAGTTTGTTAAGATATTTTGAAATCAAGACATATGAGCCTCACAACTTTGTTTTTGTTTTCAATATTTGTTTGCCTGCCTGGGGCATGTTGAATTCTGTGTGAATTTTAGGAAGAGTATTTCTATTTTTGTGAAAAGTATTGTTTCAATTTTGATAAGAATTACACCAAATCAGCCAGGCGTGGTGGTGCACTCCTTTAATCCCAGCACGCGGGAGGCAGAGGCAGAGATAGGTGGATTTCTGAGTTCGAGGCCAGCCTGGTCTACAAAGTGAGTTCCAGGAAAGCCAGGGCTATACAGAGAATTACACCAAATCTACTGACCCCATTAAGTATTATGAGTATTACAGTATTACATTTTCCACACTACTAATATGGGGTGCCTTTCTTTGTATTTGTGTTTTTAACTTATTTCAACCGTGTGTATTTTCTCTGTCCAAGTCTTCCATCTCTAGTTGTGTTTATTCATTAGTATTTTACTCTTGATGTTATTGATGATCAAATTATTTTATTAATTTTTGCTTTGGGTTGTTCATTGGTAGAGTATAGAAGGAAAGGGAATTATGTGCTGAGTTTTGTGTCCCGAAACTTTACAGAATTTTAACTTTTTGTGTTTTTATGTGTGGAAATTTTGGGTTCTTTTTTTAAAAAACCAATATAAGATCATGTCATTTTACTTTTCTGATTCACATGCTCTTTTTTAGTTTTTGCCTATTTGCTTTGGCTGTCACTTTCAGTAATGCTATGTTTGATATGACAGTCAAAGGTGAACATCTTTAGCTTGTTTATGGTCTCAAATAAAGTTGCCAGTCCTTTGCTATTGCATATGATGTTAGGTGCGAGTGTCTCACCAGCTTTCCTGTAGCCCCACTTAGTTGAGGACTTTTCCTCACAGCAAACCAAGGCATCTGCCATTCTTTTCTGACCTTCATGTTCTGCCATGTACATTGTGACATTTATACACACAGGCAAAGCACCTATTCAGTTAAACTAGAATTAAAAGTTAATTGTAAGATGGGCATAGTACATTCATGTGATCCTAGCACTCAGGAGGCACAGGTATACATGCAGATAGATCTCTTTTAGTTAGAGGACAGTCTATATAGTGAAACCTTATTATATACCTCCAAGTAAACAAAAATCCTAAATTAAAAACCTAAAACTTCCTCTTGTCTTCTGCAAAGTGGCTATTTTACACATTTATTTTATTATATTATTAAAATTCATTTAATACTGTATTTAAGTACTTGATACCTTGAATTAATAGCTGGCAGCTTTTTTTGCTTCTGAAAATATTTTTTTCATATAATATATTCTAATTACAGTTTGCTCACTGATAACTCCTCCCAGAATCCTCTCCAAATATATACCTTTTCTCACTTTTAGTAGAAAACAGGCATCTAAAGTAATAATAAAAAATGATATAAAGGACCAGAATAGGACAAAACAAAGATAGGAAGAAAGTGTCAAAGAAATAGTACAAGAAACACATACAGATACTGAGACAAACATTAGTGCACACAGAAATCCCATAAAAACTAAAAGCAGAAACCACAATACATAAAGAGAAGACCAGAAAGTATAAAAAACACGCCATTATGAGACAAAATGCTCAAAAATTTGAGTTTGCTTTGTCTTGGCCATCAACTGCTGGGAATGACTGATGCCTGTTCTTAGAATGGTTTGAGGGGGCTGGAGGATTGCTCAGAGGCCGGGCGTGGTGGCACACGCCTTTAATCCCAGCACTCGGGAGGCAGAGGCAGGCGGATTTCTGAGTTCGAGGCCAGCCTGGTCTACAAAGTTAGTTCCAGGACAGCCAGGGCAATACAGAGAAACCCTGTCTCGAAAAACAAAACAAAACAAAACAAAACAAAACAAAAAAGAAAGAAAGAACACTGTCTGCTTGCTCTTCCAGAGGTCCTGAGTTCAAATCCCAGCAACCACATGGTGGCTTACAACAAACTAATGGGATCCAATGCTCTCTTCTGGTGTATCTGAAGACAGCTACAGTGTACTCATATAAATGAAATGGAAAATATATATATAAATTGTTTGAATGCTCAGTGAGATTCCACTGGACAAAATGAAATTTTCAATTCAGAGTTGCTGTCAATTGGAAATAGCTTCCAGGTTAGGGATGGGGGCTTGTTTCTATTTTCCCAGTCAGTAACTGGGTTGTTGTTTGCCTTTTTCCTCTGGTAACATCCTGAGTGCTTTCCAGTACCAGGAACACTAGTCAGTTTGGATGAAGGCTCTAGGTAGGTACTATGTTCAAGGAGAAATTGTTGGTGTTGTCTTTAGCAATAGGGTCTTATCATTAGTTTGTGGAGAGAAACCAGTAGCCTTGGCAATCGTCTGCTTTTCATGGCGCCCCTTCGGCCAATAACTCAATTTAGATGTAACCCATTCCTGCATCAGAAGTTTCACTTGGTGGCACCAGATGTGTAGTTGGGGCTTTCTCTTCTGATATTTGGTGATTACATTTAGATGTACTTATATATGTATATATTTTAAGAGGATTCTACTATATTAGGTTTCTATACAACCCTTCCAAAGGCCCTTTGGTTTAGCTTCTTATGGTTCTAGGGATTGAATCCAGGGACTTGGGAATTCTAGGTAATTGGTCTGGAAGCTTTTGATATAGTCTATTGGGAGGTGGTAAAATCAAAATTTATTTTTGTTTCTTAATTACCATACAAAGTAATGGTAATGGGCTTCATTTTACCATTTTTCCATATGCTTTGTTTTTGACAAGCCATTCCCATTTTCTCTCCCCTGTGTTCTTTCTTATCTATCCCTCCACTCTCAGTAGTGTGTTTTCTTTCACCTTCTTTGTCACATGTATTCTCTTAGTGCTTTCACGACCTTACAACATCTCCGTACATGATCTATATCCACACCCATATGTATACATATGTAAGAATTAAAATTATGAGTCTGCATCTGAGAGAAAATATATGTTAGTTTATTTTTATTTTTTTTCCCTTGTTCCGGTCAACCCCGCTCGCTCCGCTCAACCCTGCTCACTCCGGCTGGCTCCTCTAGCTCCGGCCAGCCCCCCTTGCTCTGGCCACCCCGTACGGCCCTGCTCGCTCATGCAGGCCCCGCTAGCTCCGATCGGCTCCACTTGCTCCAGTTGGCCCCGCTTGCTCCGACCATCCCCGTTCAGCCCCGCTCGCTCAGGCTGTCCCCGCTCGCTCCAGCCGTCTCCATTCGGCTCTGCTCGCTCCCGACAGCCCTGCTCGCCCTGGTTGGTCTCTCCAGTCCAAGGATTCGTTTTATTATTCTTCTTCATAAGTACGCTGTAGCTGACTTCACACGCACCAGAGGAGGGCGTCAGATCTCATTACGGGTGATTGTAAGCCACCATGTGGTTGCTGGGATTTGAACTCATCACCTTCAGAAGAGCAGTCGGATGCTCTAACCCGCTGAGCCATCTCACCAGCCCCTAGTTTATCTTTCTAAGTCTGGATTTTACCTCAGTCAATACCATACTTTTTATTCTATTCTTTTTCTTGCAAATATTCTGTGAAATAGAACTTTGAATTTCCTCAATCTAGGTAAGACTCTTTCTCTTCCTCTAGTTTGCCATCAGACTTGCTTTGCTATCTACCATTGCTTTATGTTTTAGTTAAACAAGTAGAGTACCCAGCATGAAATAGGCTGGCTCGCAGTTCTGTGTTTGTTCTGCTTGAACAATACTGTGCATCACTTACTAGTGTTAGCACTAGAATCTGAAATACCTTCTTTCAAGTTTTATGTTTATATCTTAAATTGAAAGGTTTATACCAACCACAGCACACATTTGTAGTTCTAGTTATTTAGAATGTCCTAACATGTTGGAAATCATGTTAATGTGGTACATACTTAAATTAATTAAATTAAAAAAAACTAAATATACACGATGTTTTAGTGCCGTTTCTGGCATTATAACAAAATACCTGAGTATTTGACTTCTAAAGAAAAAAGTTGAATTTTGGTTGATAGTTTTGGAGCTTCTGGTCTATGATAGTCTAGGATGCTATTCCATTTGGCTTGTGCTACAGTAGCACATCATAATGGTAAAATATGACAGACCACTCACCTCCTCATGAGCTTGAAGGCAGAGTACCAGTAGAGTACTCTTCTATAAAGTAGGTTATTTTATACATTGAATTTATTGTGTTTTAATTTACATTCCCTTTGATGACCATTAGTTTCTCTACTTATTTTAAAATAGCCAGAAGATTGTAAGTGTAGATATTGGATTTATTTTGAAGTTAGAAAATGTCATTGATTCTTTGTAGATTTCTTTTAAGATATGGCTTCTCCAGATTACATGTTCCTGAAGTCTAGATCATGAAGTACCGCCATGAAGTTTTTAGGATTGATCCAATTTGTAGAAAAAGAAAATGCATTTGCAAGTGATGTATGTGGTATCTACAATGTGGTATGAAGAAAATTACAGATTCAGATTTTCCTACTGGTCAGAGTACATGCCATTGCTGTATAATAAGCTGTTCTGTGAAGTCTTATTTACTCAGAAGAGTTTGGCACAAATTAGGGAGCCTGGTAGAGGGAAAATAAAATATTTTGAAATGAATAAAATTTAAAGGCCATTAATCATCAATTGGCAGCACATTTTTCTCCTTTAAAGGTATGAATTTATATCTAATTTAAATGGTTAGCTTTTCATTTCTTACCTTGTATTCTCAAAGCTGCTATGTGACATTTAATCAGGTTAAATGGCAGACTTGTATAGCTAGACCTATAAGAAGGAACATACCTTTGATCCTGTTTGTCATTTTTTTCAACTTTTATTAGATATTTTCTTCATTTACATTTCAAGTGTTATCCAGAAAGTTCCCTATACCCTCCCCCCTCCCGGCCCTGCTCCCCTACCCATCCGCTCCCAATTCTTGGCCCTGGCGTTCCCCTGTATTGGGGCATATAAAGTCTGCATGACCAAGGGGCCTCTCTTCCCACTGATGGCCAACTAGGCCATCCTCTTCTATATATGCAGCTAGAGACACGAGCTCAGGGGGTACTAGTTAGTTCATGGTTATTCTTCCACCTATAGGGTTGAAGACCCCTCAGCTCCTTGGGTACTTTCTCTAGCTCCTTCTTCCTTGGGAACCCTGTGTTCCATCTAATAGCTGACTGTGAGCTTCCACCTCCATCTGTTTGTCATTTATAAGGAAGTTTCTGTTCCCTGGTCTGGCGATAAACAGCTCAGTAGAGTACTTGCCTATCATGTATAATGTCCTCAGTTACATCTCTAATACTTCGAAAAGAAAAGTCTGTATTCCCTGTTAATAAACACTTGGCAAGCATAATAAAGGATATTTTAATGATAGGATTCAGTTTTTCTATGTTTAAAATTTTAAAATTATAGACCCTAAAGTTAGAACGAATCATATTTTAGCATCATAGTTTTATAATTTTCCCACTGGCCATTTATCTGTCCTTAAACTTGTGTTCTTTCTTCCTTCTGCTTTAGTCTTTCTGGTACTGGGATGGTAAGCTATGCCACTGTATCTGGACCTTGTGGAAATTTTGATAGAGTACAATTCTCTTTCAGAATTTAAATTTTCTTGCACTAACAATAGGGTTATAAGCAGTTTTTAAATGTCTCAAATTTTATCTACTTTGATACAAAGTTGTAAATAGTTTCATTGCTACTGTGATGTACAGCCACTTAATCCATGGTTGGACATTTAAGTAATTTGTAATTTTCGGTGCTTATAACGCCAGTGGCAATTTGGAAGAGTTTATGGGCATCTTAGATATGGTAATAATGAGCACAAGAATGTGACTTTTGAGGAGGAGCGCTAAGGTAAGATGATGACATGGGTCTGCCAGTGTTTAGCTGCTGAGAGTTTTTAGTGATGGAATTAATACACCACCTGCTTAGATGTTCGTTATCATGGTCCTCGAAGAATAATTATTTGAAATGTCTTTAATTCAATACCAAATGGTCCAAACAGAGGCTACTATATCATGACTAACACTGTTGCTCAGAGCAAATAATTATTCTTTGAGGGAAAAAATTATTTTTTAAAATCTATCACAAAATGCCAGGGTTTTGTTTTTTTTTTTGTGTGTGTGTGTGTGTGTGTGTGTGTGTGTGTGTGTGTGTGTGTTTCAATTTGGTGATACAATTTAAGTGAATTTTAATAGTTTCTGTAGCTAAAGATATAAACACTTCTGTTTATATGCTTCAGTAATTTCTTCATGTGTTCAGAAATGGAAGTTTGTGTGTGTGTGTGTGTGTGTATGCATATGTGTTTGTGTATGTGTATGTATATGTATATGTATATGTATATGTATATGTATATGTATATGTATATGTATATGTATATGTATATGTATATGTGTTGCTACAGAGTGAATAAAAGTGTCCGGCTTCTTAGTACAACCTAGCCCCAGAAGATGTTTTTGTTATTAAATTTAACTTACAATGTAAATTGGAATAACATCCTATAATGATATACTAAATATAGATAACTTTGAAATATAATCCATTAAGTATAAGAACTCTATATTACTTAATCTGGCTTTCCTACTCATCATCCTGCGCCCCCCCCCCCCGTCACCCACCCAAAATATGTCACTAGTTTTGGCCCCAAGTTTATGGTCTTCTTTCTATGAAAAGCAGTTCTGCTGAGATTTTTATTTTAATTTACTGTTTAGAATTGAATGTTTGTAATCACCTATTGCTTTGCTGTTAAGATTTTTTTATTTTAATGTATTTAACAATTGCTAGCAACATAGAATAGCTACTTCAATTTATGTGGGCCTATGTCTAAGATTTCAGTGGATGTCTGAAAACCAAGATGGAAGTGACCCCTGTATTTAGTACTGTTTTTTTTTTCCATCTAGACATACATATGATACCATTTAGTTTATAGATTGCAAATACTTTAGTTTACAAATAGGTTAACAGTAAAATAATAAGACAGAAGATTGTAATATAATGGATAAAAAGTTACACATTGTGAGGCCATTATACTAAGTTAAACAAGGGATATTGAACAAAAGCACTGTGATACTGAGATAGTGGATGTGATAACTGAGACAGCCACTAAGTAACTACAGGCATGTGGTATATGTGCAGGACGGGTATACTGGACTAAGGATCTCATCTCAGGTGTGATGAGGAGAGAATGCAAAATTTCATCTTGTAAATTAGAGTAAGTGAGCTTTTGCAAATCTAGGATTGTTTCCTTATGGAACCCTTACATTTTTAATCTAGGATACGTGGAACTATGGTCAAGTAAAGTGTAATTGGAGAGAGATTACACTATATGCCTGTGAGACTAATGTATTCACTCAGTGCACACTTGTGATGGCTTTAGTTATTAATAAGAAAAAGCAAAAGCTAGTTGCTGCTGATGGCCCTTCCAAGGACAATAGGCGTGGAGATGTATTCCTATTTCATGTCTGTGCTCCGTCTTCCCCAATTATTGGAATCTCTTTGTAGTAGTCACAGGGAATTCCTATATATGATCAAGACCTCAAACATTTTCTTTGATACTGGGTGAGAGAGCTCCACCTTGTGATCTTTGAGCATATATATATATATATATATATATATATATCCTGTAGCAGTCCAGAAGTGATTTAATTTTTAACATTTTTTGCTTTTATTTAATATAAGAATCACATGTTCTTAAGTTCTAATAGAATTAAGCACACTTAAAGAGATTTTGGTGGGCAGGCACTGTAGTGGAGACCTTGAACTTGCTAGGCAAGTGCTTTGCTGTACCCTCAGCCTTTGTTTTACTTTTTAAGGTAGGGTCTCACTTAACTTATCAAGTTTGGGCTGCCCTTGAACTTGATATTCTTCTGCTTTGTGCATTTGAGTACTGGGATTACAGACTTATGCTCCACAATTGGCTGAAGTCATTAGTTTGTAAATTTTGTAATGCAAGTCTTTGGGAAAAGCACATTGTATTTACATTGAGGTGTAGACATTTAAAATAAAAAGAAACACCCTCAATTTTCCACTTCTCAAGTTGTTGCTGGCAACTCTGTCTACTGCATTCTCTTTGAAATTGCAAGGCAATGTTGCCATTTTTTGTTCAGTTATGATAAATTGTTTGATTAGGTAATAAGTTAACTAGATGACTAAAAATAGCAAAAACTCCTGGGCTTGGTGGCTCACATCTTTACTTCCGGCATTTGGAACTTAGTAAGTAGATCTCTGACTAGTTGGTTCTATAGAGTAAATACAGGACAGCCAGATGTACACAGTGAGACCCTGTCTCAAAAATACACATATAACCAGAATATATGGAATGTTGCATTTTAGGTTTAAGGGATATATATTTTCTTATAGAAATTAATGTTCTTTCATATTTCTTATATATGTAGGTCCATGAGAAATATCATGGTTCTGTTCAGTGCTACTATTGAACAATAACATTTCTTGCCCCACAATGTTTGCTTGTGAAGTGCTCAGACATGCAATGACACAGTATAGACAAATAGTACATATTTTTTTGGAATTTTACAACCCTAATTTCCTGAAGTATCATTTGAGAATTTATGCCTTTACAGTCCCCTTAAAATATCAAATATCCTTCTTTTAAAACATGAATAGGATATTAGAAGACAAAGATATATTTTATATGTGATTATGAATCTCAGAAATACAGAATATTAGACAATTCTTTAGAGTACACTAAGAAAGCTGGATTAAAATTTAAAGGTCTTAGAAGGGGGCAGTGGCTTGGCATATGAGGGAGACCACACTAATAGTAGGTATATTTTAAGATTTTGCAACTTGAAGACTCAATGAATGTGCACTGTGTATTTGTTATATTGTCCACAGAATCTTATTCTTTTCTCTTTTTTGTCTGAGATTGGGTCTCAAGTAGCCAGGTTAGTCTTGAACTCTATATAGCCAAAGATGACCTTGAACTTCATATCTTCTTGCCTCCCAAGTTCGGTGGTTAGAGGTATATGCTATCATTCATGATATATATATTCTTTTATTTTAACCTGATTATAGTAAATGATAAGAAATAGTGTTTTGAGTACATGTTTATCAATTGATGTTTCTTTTTTTTTTTTTTTCCTTGTTCCGGTCAACCCCGCTCGCTCTGGCCAGCTCTGCTCGCTCCGGCCAGCCCCACTCTCGCTCCGGCCAGCCCCACTCGCTTCCGGCCGCCCCCGTACGCCCCCCCCCTCGTTCCAGCCGGCCTGGCTCGCTCTGATAGGCTCCGCTTGCTCTGGTTGGCCCCGCTCGTTCTGGCGCCGTACCCATTCGGTCCCACTCGCTCCGGCCCCGCTAGCTCCGGCTTTCCCTGCTTGCTTTGGCCGTCCCCGTTCGCTCTGGACAGCCTCACTTGCTCCGGTTGGTCTCTCCAGTCCAAGGATTCATTTCTTATTATTCTTCATAAGTATGCTGTAGCTGACTTCAGACGCACCAGAGGAGGGCGTCAGATCTTGTTATGGGTGGTTGTAAGCCACCATGTGGTTGCTGGGATTTGAACTCATAACCTTCGGAAGAGCAGTCGGGTGCTCTAACCCGCTGAGCCATCTCACCAGCCCCGGGAATTTAGCTTTTGAGTGTGAATATTTCTTGATGTTTGTGGTATATTTATAATGAATATGTCATTTTCTCTTTAAAGGAACTGTCTTTCTTAGAGGAAGCACACTGTCATTTTACTCACATAAATATATGAGTATATTTCTGACATTGGGGTGATCCAGAAGATGATAAAGAAATGATAGCAGCTCCAGAAATACCAACTGATTTTAATCTACTGCAGTAAGTACTGTGTATTATAATAACGTTTACATATTTGTTTTTCTTCCCACAAAGTTGAAATACTAATTTTGAGATCTTAATATGTAAATTAGCTCATATGTTTTGAAAGCTAGTTTTTTTTTTATCAATACTCATTCAGTTTTATTTTTTCCACTTCTGTAATATTTTGGACCTATTTTTAAAATTTACATATAATACAATTTACTATTAATTATACAAATATTTTATTTTAAGTTGTATGTTTGTGTATATGTCTGTGAGTATGTGCATGTGTATGTAGTTGCCAAGTAAAGCCAGAAGAGGGCATTGGATTCCCTGGAGCTAGAGTTCCTAGAAAGTGAACACTGCGAGAGCTCTACACACTCTTAACTATGGAACCATCTTTCCCGCCTCTACTATTATTGGTTTTTTTTTTTTTTTTTTTTTTGGTTTTTCGAGACAGGGTTTCTCTGTATAGCCCTGGCTGTCCTGGAACTCACTTTGTAGACCAGGCTGGCCTCGAACTCAGAAATTCGCCTGCCTCTGCCTCCCGAGTGCTGGGATTAAAGGCGTGCGCCACCACGCCCGGCCTATTATTGGTTTTTTAACGAGCAGCTTGGAATCCATTGTTGGCTTTATAGTATGCCTTATTTACTGTTTTCTTGTGGTGAAGAGACATCATGTCGGAACTCTTAGGAAAAAAACATTTACTTGGAGGCCAGCTTACAGTTTTAGAGGGTTAGTGTGTGATCATCATGGCAGGAAGCAAACTGGCACGGTGTTCTCACAGTAGCTGAGAATTTGGCATCCTGATCTACAGTCAGAATGGGGGGGAGGGAGAGACAGACAGACAGACAGACAGACATATAGATAGAGTTGGGCTGACACAGACAGACACTGATAAACTTACTGACTGTGTCTGGGGTGGGCTTTGAGGTTTCAAAAGCCCACAGTGGCACACCTCCAACCAGGCTACATCTCCTAATCTGTCTCAAACAGTGCTAGTAACTTGGACCAAGCATATGTGGCTGTGTGGGCCATTATCCTTCAAACTGCCACACAGTACTAGTTGTTTTGAGGAAGAATATCGGGATTATTAAAATGTTAAATCTTTCAGTTAGTAAGGAATGATACCATACATTAGTATTTAGGTTATAGTGTCAAGTCTGGTTATTAAATGAAATGAGTATAAGACATCTCAATTATTTGTTGCAAAAACAAGTTATATGTATACTGGTCTAGAAAAGATGTTTGAATACTTGCGCCATCTACCTCTCTATTTTTCCATCCTATCTTAAAAGTTACCTATACTCTGAGGCTAAAGAGATGGCTAGTGGTTAAGAGTACTTACTTGCAGAGCCTCCAGGTTCGGTTCCCAGCACTCGCTCAACAACTATCTGTAACTTAGATTCCAGGTGATCTGACAGCCTCTTTGGGCATGGGGGGAGGATTGTAGCTCTTGCAGTATTTTCTTTTCACTGGGAGTAAAATGTATGCTGTGGTGCCTGGTTAGCAGAGATATGTCTATCTGGCCTATACCGTGAGACCCTGTCTCTGTAGGAGTCATTTTATGTGCATACATTTGGTGTGTAGTTTGTTTGTTTTTGAGACCAGGTCTAAAAAAACTATGTAGCCCTGGCTGGTCTACAACTTAACAAAGATCTGTTCACATCTGCCTCTTAAGTGTTTAGATTAGAGATGGTGCACCACTGTGTTTATATTAAGCAGCTGTTTTTATATAAAGCGATAATTCCATGTGGTGTCTCAATTAGAAGTCAGACTTAAAATTGCCCAGTAGATCTGTTTAGCTCTATTTTATGTATATGCAATCTCCAGTTAGATTCTTTATGAGGTTTGATTTAGTCGAAACAGTTCGATGGATAAAACTGTTGACTGAGTAGGTAGATACATTCCACATGGCAGCCAGTTTCTACTTTGTTAGTAGATGTCTTTTCATATTTTTAATTTTTGTTTGGTGGAGATTTTGAGTCTATTGGGTTTTTTTTTTGGCTAATAGTATGACTTTTCCTCAAGGTTTTAGGATTAAACCCAGGACCTCATGCACTAATCAAGTATTGAGTTGTATCTGTAGTTTCTGTTTTTGTTTTGAGACAGTCTTATAGGACCTGGGCTAGCCTTAAATTCACTGTGTAGCTGAGGATGGTCTTGGGTTGCAGGTATATACTACTTGCTCATTTTTATGCATTGCCAGGGATTGAGCATGGGGAACTGTAGAGAATAGTCTGCTGAGTTACATTTTCACCCCATACTGTGATATTTTAATTGCAGTGTATATTTGCTATGCTTTTCGTTTCCTAATGAACAACAGCCTCTTTAGAGTGACATATTGAAGTCTTGAATTCATTTTTTTTATAGAATAACATTTTGTTTTGCTTTAATTCTTTTTTCCCCCTTGTTCCGGTCAACCTCGCTCACTCTGGCCGGCCCAGCTAGCTCCAGTCGCCCCGCTTGCTCCAATCGGCTCTGCATGCTCTGGCCTTCCCCGCTTGCTCTGGCCGTCCCGCTTGCTCCGGCCCCACTTGCTCCTGCCATCCCCGTTCGGCCCCGCTTGCTCCGGACAGCCCTGCTCACTCCAGTTGGTCTCTCCAGTCCAAGGATTCGTTTTCTTATTATTCTTCATAAGTACGCTGTAGCTGACTTCAGACGCACCAGAGGAGGGCGTCAGATCTCATTACGGGTGGTTGTAAGCCACCATGTGGTTGCTGGGATTTGAACTCATTACCTTTGGAAGAGCAGTCGGGTGCTCTTACCCGCTGAGCCATCTCACCAGCCCTTGAATTCATTTTTTTAAAGGAGATATTGAACTAGGTTTAGTGGTACATACCTGTGATCTTAGAACTCAAGAAGTAGAGACAGGAAGATTGGGAGTTTGAGGTTAGACTGGACTACATAATGAGAGCCTGCTTAAAAAAAAACAAAAAAACAAAAAAAAAAAAAAAAACAAAACCATTTTCCAAGTAGCAAATTCTTGTTAAAGATAAGACAGTGTATTAGATAATATAAGGAGTTAAAACAGATATGCCAGCCGGGCATGGTGGCGCACACCTTTAATCCCAGCACTTGGGAGGCAGAGGCAGGCGGTTTTCTGAGTTCGAGGCCAGCCTGGTCTACAGAGTGAGTTCCAGGACAGCCAGGGCTATACAGAGAAACCCTGTCTCGAAAAACCAAAAAAAAAAAAAAAAAAAAAAAAAAAAAAAAAAAAAAAAAAAAAAAAAAAAAAAAAACCCCAGATATGCCTGCTTCTAGGAACTTCTATTTTACAGTTACAAAGCAATATATATATATATATATATATATATATATATATATATATATATATATATATATATTATATAAATAATTTCTTATAGATATCAAAATTGAAGATAATTAACAAGTTTATATTGTAGATTAGTGTATTGATATAGAATACTTAAGATAATATGGATCTGCTATAGGATAATGACTAAAAAGGATCGACAGGAGTAAATAGGACCTGGCTGTCATGGAACTTGCCCTGTAGTGCATACTGGTCTTGAACTTCCAGATCTGCCTGCCTTTGGCTCACAAATTTAAAACCCTAAGCAAAAGTTCCCTGATATCTATAGAGTCTGGGACTTGGCAAATATTTTTATTTGAATTATTTAGAATAAAGAGCTGGAATTAAAAGCATGTGCCAACACTGCCTGGCAGTAAAATAATTTCCCTAAGTATGGTCCTTGTATCAGAAAGTAGAACTGGACATCACATTTTAGCTATTTATTCAGTTTCATGTTTTTATTAAATTATCGAAACATACATGTTTAGACAAACCTATGTCTTAGTACTCTTTGTAATTGGTCAGGTTTATAGTTGTTTTTGTAATTGATCTTATAGTCTTACATGTTTGGTAATGTTTTAAGGTATATTTTATGATAATATATAAGTTACTGTTAATAATAATACTGAGTTCTTATTAAATTTCTTCTTTCCCTACTTCATACATGTATATAGTGGGTTTTGTTTATGTTTCTCCTCCCTCCTCTCTTCCCTCCTTCCCACTCCTGCCATCTCACCTTCTTCCCCACAGGATCCCCGTTCCACATCCAGAACTTGACTTTTCTTGGGAACCACTGATTTATGATGCGTCAGCCATGTCTTTGTTTTTAGATAATGTTGAAAATTGGAAACAGCATCTACACTTTTAAGGAAGGGTTAAAATGTTTGCTTATCTTTCTGTCATAGGGAGTCAGAGACACACTTTTCTTCTGACACAGATTTTGAAGACATTGAAGGAAAAAATCAGAAGCAAGGCAAAGGCAAAGTATGTATCATTTATGTAACTTTGTTTTTTAACATGTATGTGCATGCACACTTAGTGAAATAATTGTTTCCTTCAAATTTGGCTTTTTTTTTGGTCTCAGTTGTATATGTGTTTTTATATTTTCAGACTAAATAGCTTTTATGAGAATCTGTATGTAGTTTACTGTTACTGACTTTATTGAACATTATTGTTCCTAGTAGGTCATTTTATAAAGGTTAATATGCTAAG
Source organism: Mus minutoides (assembly GCA_902729485.2). NCBI lineage: Eukaryota > Metazoa > Chordata > Mammalia > Rodentia > Muridae > Mus > Mus minutoides. The sequence goes on from LR749493.1 coordinate 3,553,574, forward strand.
CAAAATTTGACATGTCAACTCATTTGATTTCCCAATAAATTGGTTATGTTATGTTGAAATGTTGTGTTGCCTCAAATATAAACTCAAAATACATAAACTTCCTTCTACTGATGTTTCTTGGATATGTAATCTATAACCAAGTTACATATACTGGATTATTAGACCCGTGAACATAATGTCAAAGATGAAACTAAGAAAGTTAAGCTTTTAGTCAGTAGAATGCCTTGCAAAATCATGGAACCAAAGGGAAAGACTGTGTTATACCTGAAGCCCCTCTAAAGTTGTTTGTGTGTTCTTCTCTCTGTGTGCATGTGTGTGTGTGTGTGTGTGTGTGTGTGTGTGTGTGAGTGATAACATTTTTTAACTTTACAGAACCAGTGCTTTAGGTAAGGTATTAGAGGCAGATTTGTTATAATAAAGGCAAATACATTTTAACACTCTTTTATGTCACATTTTAACACTCTTCTATGTCTATTTTAGGTACTGTGGTAACAATTATACATACATACATACATACATACATACATACATACATACATACATACACACAAGCACACACATGTGTGTGCATATAAAATCCAATTTAATATGAAATTAAGTTACAAAAGCTGGGTCTGGAGAGGTGGTTGAGTGGTTACAATTATGTACTACTTTTCTGGAACTCCGCAGCTTGATTACCAGAATCATTGTCTTGGGACTCATAGTTGACTGCCAGTCTGGCTTCTACAGGCAGCCCTACCTATGTGCACATACCCACTCACAGACATATACAGAGTTTAAAGAAAGTCTTCAATATAAGGCTTGCTCATTTTTCTAGACTTCAGTTTCCTGATAGCCTCCTATGCTACCACCAAAAATCTTTTTTGAAAGGCATGTTTTTTTTTTCTTTATAAAATCATACCCAGGTTAGCATTTTTATTAATATTGCTATTTTCCTCCTTTCCCTTCTCTTCCTCCTTGTCCTCTCCTCTTGGAGATAGCTCCATTGTCATGTAGTCCATGGTATCCTTGAACATAGTTTGTAGCCCATGCTGGCCTTTGGTCCTTTTTTCCACAGTGTTGGGATTATAGCTCTGTGTGACTACATCAATCTTTACTTCCTGTATTTCCCTTACCTTACTATATGGCTTCCTCAAGCACATCAGATCCATTGCAACATTGTACATTTTTTTTTATACAGAGCAAGCATAGTTATACATATGATACACAGTTTGGTTCTGTGATAATATAACTTTTAAAAAACACATTTTAATGTATTTGTAGTTTTTTTTAACCCTTATTTCTCTGAAATTCTTTTACTTGGTACAAAATCCTTTCATTTTATAATTAGGAATTAATAATTTAGATCATTCCTTAATAGGTATTATATCATAAATATTATAGAAGTTATTTATTGAAATAACTATTAAGCATAGTCGTGGTTTTGGTAGGTTGGTAACATATGCCTTTAATCTCAGTTACTCAGGTGGCTAAATCCGGTGGATTTTAAGGTTATTTCTGGGTGACTCTCCATTTACTTCAAGTCCAGCCTAGGAATTGACTTAGTAAAATACTGTCTCAAAATAATAATGAAATGGACAGGAAATGTAGCTCAATGATACGTGCTTGGCTTACATGAATGAGTCCCCGAGGCCATCCCCATTACCACAAAATAGCAACACCAAAAAGAAGTGTTGAACAACAACTTAAACTCCAAACCAGAATAAGGTGCTTATGGAGTAATATACAAACTATACACAGAGCATCTGTGGAAATATATTTTTAGGCTTGACTATAGATCAGAAAAACTTAAGAATATGGGATAGAGTGCCCATAATATAAAAATAGTGATTATATTTTTAATTTTTTAAAAATAAAGATAATTTATATTGAGTATATTGTTAGGTTTAACTGCCAATTTGACACTTGTTAAACTGACCTGGGAAAGTGATAATGAAGAAATAACTGGATAAGTTGGCCTGTGGGCATGTCTTAGGATTTTTTTTTTTTTTTGATTGTTAAATGATATAGGGAAATCCAGGGACCCATTTTGGGTGATACTATTCCCTAGGTAAGAGTTTTTGAACCGTGTAAAGGAAGAGAAAGCCAGCTGAGAGCAAGCAAGGCTGTGCTAATTTTCTTTGCACTTGACTATGGGGTATGCCCGCTTGAATTTCTACCATGCTGTCTCTGAAATGATAGGCTGTATCCTGGAATTGTAAGCCAAGTAAAACTTTCTTTCCTTAAGTATTTTACCACAGCAATGGAAATTAAAACTGTAACAGTGGCCCATAAAGCCAGATATTTAGTGTTAACTTTATAGACAGTTTTCTGACCTTTCCTCTCTAGATCACAAAAATGTATACCTCTAAAAGGAGCCATGAAATCATCATATGCAGGGCTCTGAAATGTTTCCTTTAAAGATTTTATTTTGGCACTAGCATTTAAATGAGTTACAGGAGTTGGAGAACTTGCTTAGCACTTAAAGGCACTTGCTTACTGCTGTTTCAAAGGACCAATGTTTGGTTCCTAGTACTCACATGGTGATTTATAGCTGTCTGGAAGTTGAAGTGCAGAGGTTCTGCTCTCCCTCAACACTAGGCACATACATGGTACACCGACATACATGCAGGTGAAACATTCATATGTACCTAAAAGATGATTTAGGGTAAATGGTTGATTACATTTATCCTTTGGTAGCATATAAAAGACCTACACAAGATCAGGTTATACCAAATCCCAGCATGGATGGAGAAGGGGTGGGGTGGGTGAGCTATGATGTCATAGCCCTTATCTGAGGAGCTATTGGCAATTAATGACTGCTGGGAAAGGGAAAATCAGGTTTCTTGAGGATTTGGCTCCTGAGAGGCTACCCATGCTCCAGTATGTTTTCCAATCGACATGCAGATGCTATGCAGATGCTATGCAGATGCTATGCAGATACTCATAGCACCAAGTACACTCCTTTGCTTCAGAGAGGAGTGAGGGAAGGATGGGGGGAGGGAGAGAACTGATGTAATTGTGAGGGAAAACAGAGGAATAGGGGAAACATTAAAGGATTGGGTATTGGATTGAATTTGAACAAAATATACATGTATGAAATTTTCAATTAAAAGAAAATGTACTCTTTGCTTGGTGGTTTAGTCCCTCGCAACATTGAGGGGTCTGGTTGGTTGATAGTGTTGTTCTTCCTATGAGGTTGATAAACCCCTTCAGTTCCTCACTGGGAGGGGAGTGAGTCCCTTGGTCCTGTGGAAGCTTGATGACCCAGGGTAGGGGAGCACTAGGCTGCTGAGGCAGTAGTGGGTAGGTGGGTGGGGAGCACCCTCAGAGAAGCAGGGGGAGGGAGAAGAGGATAGGGGACTTGTGGAGGGGAAACTGGGAAGGGGGATAACATTTGAAATGTAAATCAATAAAAAATGTACTAGGAATGGCTTTTCTTTAAGAAGGTGTAAAGTTTGCAGGACTGAACCTTAACATTTTTTATGTACATATTTATTGTGTGTGTGTGTGTTTGTGTGTGTGTGTGTGTGTGTATGTGTATGTACATATGTGCAAATGGTGTGCATAAGCGGGGATGTGACTGTGCTTCCTGTCAGAGGACAACTTGGGAGTTGTTCATTACTGTCACTTTAATTTTGGGGATTGAACTCTGGTCATCAGGCTTGGCAACAAGTGTTTGACCTTATGAGCCATTTCTCTGAGAACCTTTTCACTGAAAAGGTTCAAGAAACTCCTATTCCCAATGCTAACAGGTTCCTTATAAGTGAACTTCATTTTCCCATAGTTAGTAACTGAATTTTCTGGGTGTTTAAGAGTTGGCCCAGGACAAAAATGTATTTTAACTATTTATACTCTCCACAAACCCTTCTTCCTCCTTCCCCCTTTCCTTCCCCTTTTTTTCTTTCTTCTCTCTCATTCTCTCTCCTCTCTTTTCTCCTCTTCTACAAGATTTCATGCAGCCCAGATTGACCTTGAAATTGTTATGGAGCTGGCCTTGAATTCCTGATCCTTCTGCTCCAGACTCTTGAATGCTAGAATTCTAAACATCTGCTACTGTGTTCAGATGGAATAGAAGTGGGTGGACTAATGTGTAGATAAACAACTTGCTCAAAATCAGTCAACTAATAGGAGTAAAAATTTGGGCCTATAGTTTGTTATCAGAGGTTATGATCTACTGTAACATAATGTGAGCTTTATGGAAAACAAAACAAAGAGGCTATAGTCATGTAATTTTCTTATATATGAATGATCTTCTATATATCAAATTTAATAATTTAAGTTATTAGTTGCTTTCTTTCTATTTTCGTTTTGAATTTTCAAGTATAGTGCGAGTAGTGTAAGTTAATCAACTTCTGTTTTTTTTTTTTTTTTAACAGACTTGTAAAAAAGGCAAAAAGGGTCCAGCAGAAAAGGGTAAAAGTGGAAATGGAGGAGGAAAACCTCCTTCTGGATCAAACCGAATGAATGGTCATCATCAACAGAATGGAGTTGAAAACATGATGTTGTTCGAAGTTGTTAAAATGGGCAAGAGTGCTATGCAGGTAACATTTATGATGGTCTTTGAAATTTATTTCTGCCTTTTAAATTCTGGTAACATATAAAGTGCTACCCTGATTTTTCCTTTCTCTAAAACAGTTATTTCTTGTTATATATTTTTCCCCAGCTCCCATGTGTGTGGTGCTTGTGTCTTTGTCATCTGTGTGTACATGTACATGCATGCATGTTCTCCATGGCATGTGCACAGAGGTTAGGGAATAGCTTGGTGAAGTCATTTACCTCCTTCCGCCTTTATGAGGGCTTGGGAGAGCAAACCTATTATGGCCAGATTTGCTTGGCAGTGCCTCTACCCACAGAGGATCTTGCTGGCCCGCTTTTAATCTTAATTTTATTTATCATTATTGTGTCTAAGTATGGCATGTTTGTGTGACTGTCATTTTGTGCATACCGTGATCTACATGTGGAGGTCAGAGGTCTTTCAGTAGGCGCTTGGCTCTCTCTATACTGTGGGTTCCAGAGATTAGACCCAGGATGTTAGGTTTGCATGACAAGTATTTTACTCATTGAACTATTTCACTGGCTCTTCTAATTGTGTTTTTAAAAATACAAAGCCATACATGTATTTATTTATTTGTGTTTTCTGGGACTCCAGCCAGAGCCATTTTTATTCTAGGCAAGTGTTGTAACCCCTGTACATCTCTAGGCCTTTTTGTCTTTGTGTGTGTGTGTGTCTTCTTGGTGCTTGAACTCAAGGTTTTGGACAAGTCCTGTACCACTCACCCATGCCCAGTGCTGTGTCTTGAGTCAGTTTCTATTGTTTTTTGTACATTTTAAGTTAATTGGTTGAAGCTTGATACTGTGCTTGGCTATAAAAATTCATGTTCCTTGGCATTTTATAGTTGCCATTAATAAATGAGTTCTTGAGATGTTCAGTGGTTAAGGGCACTTGTTATTCTTACAGAATGTCTTAGTCACTGTTCTAGTGCTGGGAAGAGACACCATGACCACAGCAAGTCTTAGAACGAACGGAAAGCATTTCACTGGGGCTTGCTTACAGTTTCAGAGGTTTAGTCCATTATCCTTATGTCAGGGAGCATGGCAACACTCAGGCAGACATGTGATCTCAGAACTCTACATCTGGATCCAAAGGCAGCAGAAAGAGAGACACTACAAAGCCCATTACACACTTCCTACAACAAGGATAAACCTCCTAATAGTCCCATTCCATATGAGCCAAGAATTCAAATCTATGAGTCTATGAGAGTCAGTCTTATTCAAACCCCCACTCAGAAGACCTGGGTTCACTTCCCAACACTCACATGTTGATTCACAAATGCCTGTAGCTACAGTGTCAGGAGGTTTGAAGTTCTTTTCTGACTTGTTGTCATTACATGTACATCATTCGCATACATATCCTCAGGCATACACATATAAAATATAACTAAAAATAAATAATTAAATAGAGTATGGTTAATGTCTTGGTTACATTTCTACTACTGTGACAAAGAACCATCAATAGCAATATACCATCATATTCTGCTGGAATATAGTATGAATTAACTGTTAGAGGGAATTAACTTCATATACAATGGGAGTTATCAAAGGAGTAGTTAGTTATCTAGGCTTTATATTATCAGTCAATTTAAATGGATAATTTGCTTATATAATACTGTAAGTATTTGACTTTGTAAATAAGATGTAAAATTTCAAATGTGACCATTAGTTTCATATGCAAAATAAAATTATGAAGCCATTTGTGCCTTTAGCAATTTCATAAAGCTAGAAATTTATCAATTCATCATTCTAATCATCTTCTACACTTTAATATAGTTACATTTAAACTTTAATATGGTTACATTTAATGCTTGAAAGTTTTGCTGTTTAATATTTTAAAGTACAATATGAGTAATATTTTAAAATACAATATGAGTACACATTTGACTTTTTGTTATATAGGGATGAGTTGTCTGTCATCTTGGCATATATACTGTTTTATTTAGTTTCTCTATAGTTTAAAAGCACTCAGCTCTGTTAAGATTTTACATTAGTTTTATCAATTGGGATATGTTATTCTCACCTGTATTGCATTCAATTTTAGTATTTTCAGGTTTTGTTACTATTCTTTTTCTCTGTAAAACTTTATTTTAATCAGCCAAAAACATTAATATGTGTGTGTTTGTGCAGAGAGAGCGAGCCAGGCAGGGGCAGAGTGAGAATGTATGTGTGTCAGAGTCTGAGAGACTTACTGTTTCCTTTTTGCTCAGTTTGGTCAGTGCTGGAAATCAGTCCCTGAACTTGATGCATACTAAAGCAAGGGCTCTACCACGTCCTGAGCTGCAATGCCACTGTTTTCTTAGGATTTTAGTTCGATTTTATTGTTAGAGAATAATACTGGGTAGCATATAAACAACCGAAACTGATTTCTCTGTTAAGGAGATCAGAGTGCTGGTAAATTTCAGTGTCAGTAGGGCCTTCTTTTTTTGTTCATAGATAGAGCCAACCTCCTTGCACATGTCTTTGTTTGGTAGAAGGTACAAGACAGCTCTCTGGGTTCTATTTTATAAAAACTTGAATCCCATTTGTGAGGGCTTTATATACTCTAATTGTCTTCTAATGCCTTGTGGAATTTTCCTAACACCACCACACTGGTTGGTGCGTGCTCAGGTCTCAACTGCAGCAGTGTTGAAATGATACAAATTGCCAGAATTTTCAGCTTACAGTCCCAGCAGAGTAGATGCTGCTTTTATTTTCCTTTAAGTCTTCTGGGCCTTTGTTGACTATTTTAGGTTCTCAAATGTTTTTAGACTAGCCTAACTTGCACAGGGACCTGGGGTTTGGCCTCTAGCACCAAGAAGAGAAAGATAAGTAAAAATAAAACCCCCTGTTTCTGACTGTTCCAAGACATTTCTAGTTATCTCCCTCGGGATTGCCCTGAGGCTCTTGTTCAACTCTGGGTCACTATATGTATTTCCTCTTGTTTTCCTTTCCTAAGGCCAAACTTGATCAAGGAAATCTGCTTTTTAGAAACTCCTTACCGAAAGTTTGAGCCCAGATTTCCCTATGACATAGTATCTATTTTTTAGCCACCTCTATGTTTCTCTAGATGCTTGGAATAATTTCTTTATTCTAAAGCAAATAGGAGTGACTGAATAAAAAGATGACTCTTTAAAAACCTTATTTTAAATTATATGTATGCATGTGTTTCTGTGTATCGGTATGTGCACTTGAGTACCCTTTGGAACTGGAGTAAGAGGTAGCTGTAATCTGCCTGATGTAAATGTTAGGAACTAAACTCAGACATTTCTATAAGAACAGTATGTATTCTTAACCTTTTTTCAATCTCCTCAGTTGCTGAACGTCCCTGTTTTGAAAAGTACTCTTAGGTACTGACTTCTCCTTTTCAATCAAACTTTTATTCTTACCTTACTTTTAACATTTCATTAGCACATTACAGTACCACATTATTGTAATGTGTGCGTATCTGATTCTGATTTATTCTCTTTCATTTATTTGAGACACAACATGCAGCTTCACTGGCATTAAATTAGTGACTATCTTTCTTTAGCCACCTGAGTGCTGGTATTTATAGGCTTAGGCCTCCATACACAATTCTCAGTCCTTCTTAGTATGTTATTTGATTAGAAAATTTAGCTATTTGTGATGGCACACACTTATAATCTTAGCCCCTGAGGAACTATGTGTGAGAGATCTTTTGTTCTAAGCCACGTTGGGCTGCATAATGAATTCTAACTCAGCCTGGGGTACATAGCGAGGAGGTAGTTTTTGAACCCCTTTTAGTGTAACAGCCTGCATTTTTTTCCACATTTTTTTAATTGTGAAAAACTTATGTTCCTATTGTAAGTTGTACTTCATTTTTAAGAGTTACTTTTTATTACTTTTTTATTTATATTGTTTAGTGAACCCTCATTCTTGCTAATAATGTACTGGTATAAATGCTCTTAAAATTCAGGCAGAAGATGTGTTAGTTTTGTTAGTACTATTAGAGTGCTATTAACACAGCTGGCCTAAATCTTTACTCATGCATGGGACACGGTCTCTGGTAACTCAGAGTCTGAAGACAGCCAGAACTTTATTTATAAAGAACCTTTTTCATGTGACTTGGGCTTTTTACACTATATTGTCTGAGTTTGGAGCCTTAAGTAGAATCTTATCTCCTAGCAATCCAAGATAACAGTTCAGCCATGTGGATTCCTCTGACCTAATTTTGGACATAATCTTGCAACTCTGTTGTAAGGAAATGAGGCACAGACACCCCCCCCCCCCAATACCCACACACTTTATATTCCAGAACAGATTTTAAAGACTTGGGAACCATGCTTCTAATGATCATAGCTGTGTAATATCTTCTTTCTTTCATTAATCATTCCAGAAAAATGTGTCAATTGTGTTGGTTAACATATATAAGCTGTTATATTGAAAATGATTTAAATCTAGGCCCATTACTGCAATAAATACCTGAAATGATTAACATAAAAGGAGGGAAAATTAATTTGAAGTAATTTTTAATGTTTTGATCTGTGCTTACTTGTCACCCCTCCTCTTCTTGGGGCCAGGAAGATGTCTTATGCAACGGTGAGGAGAACAGATGATGAACCTGCTTCTCTCATAGCATACAGAAGACAGAGGAAGATACTGCTGTTGAATAATTTCCTTTGAGGATGCACCTCTTAACTGCCCGAGGCTCCTATTAGGTCCCCAAATGTTAAAGTTTCTACCACCCTCCAATACGTCAAAGATGAGGACTACGACTTTAACATTTAACACATGAGCCTTTGTATGGGAAGTGAACACCCCTGATCCAAATTATAGAAGAAGAAGATTTAAGGTTTAATTTCAGTGGTTTTTAGATGTATACAGAAATGTAAAGCTTTCATTATAATTTAGTGTTAGAGCATTTTCAATGTCCTAGAAGGAAAGTCATAGTAATAACTTTATCCTTTCCCAGATCTAGGCTACTGCTAATCTACTTTGTATATCTTCACTTGTTCTGGACAGTTTATATAAATGGAATCTAGAGCCTAAGGTTCCTTATGAGTAATTTCTGTTATTTAGCATAACTCTATAAAGGTCTATTCATGTTGTGGCATGTATTGTGACTAATCCTTTTGGTTGATCTGAATATTCACTATTTTGTTATATATTCATATACATTTAGTTTGTCACAACTTCTATTTTAAAGTGCTGTGCAAATGTTTGCTTAGACATATGTTTTAATTTCTCTTGAGTAATATATACCTGAGTGTCAAATCTCAGTGTCATATGCTAACTCTATATTTAACTTTTTTGAGGAGTTGCCAAAATATTTTTCCAAAGTGACTACCATTTCATATTCCTAGTAGCAGTGGCTTAGCGTTCCATGTTTTCATAGCTTTGCCAATGCTTGTTACTGTAGTTTTAAAAATTACAACCATTTTAGTAGGTAAGAAGTGATTTTTTTTTTTCCATTTTCTTTTAAATTTTTTGTTCAGTATTAAACATCTTTTCATGTGTTTATTGTCCATTTTATTGCCTTTACAGAATGATGCATGTTTAGTTGTCTTCTGTCTCCATCCATCTCTGTGTGTGTTGTCTGATATAAGTGCACCACATGCATACCCAGTGCCCGCTAAGGTTAGAAAAGAACACTGGATTTCCTGGAGTTATAGACCCTGTAGGTGCTAGGAACCAAACCCACATCCTTTGGAAGAGCTGTTTAACCTCTGAGCCATCTCTCTAGGCTTTATCTTTTAAAAAATTTACTTAGTAGTGAATTTTTTATTACATATTTTGTATACAAATACCTTGTCAGATATGTGATTTTAAAATACTGTCCCCCTTTCTGTGGATTATCTTTTGCTTTCTTGATGAAGCCTTTTTCAATTTGACTAAGTCATGCTCAATTTTCTTATGTTTATACCTTTATAGTGGTCTATTGTTATATTTTCTTCTAGGAATGTTATAGTTTTTGCTTCTTTTTAAAGGTATCATATCTATTTGCGTTAAATAGTATAAGTATGACAAAACAGTGTCTAACCTGATTTATCCAGTTTTCCCTGGGTCATCTGTTGACCACCTCCCAAATTGAATTGTCTTGGGATCTTTGAAATATTATGACTATGAGTATTTAGAGTTTATTTCTGGGGAATACATGTTACTACACGAATCTATATTTTCCACTGTTATCTTTGTAGTAGGTGTGAGATCATGAAGCATGAGTCTACCATATTTTTCTTTTTTTATGTATCTGTGTGTATACACACATTTTCATATTTCCTCATTGGTTCTGGCTTTTATCTCATATGTATGTATATGTATGTGTGAATACCTTTTTATTTTATTTAAATTTAGTGGAATTTAGTGTGGCATTTCAACATTTGTGTGGTATGTTCTATTCAAATCTTGCTTCTCTTTATCCACCTTCTCCCAGTAATTCTTACTAAACACGGTTGATCCTGTTTGTGCATTTAAAATTCCCAACCTTTTAATGCTGTCAACACCATGTACCCACCCCCACCCCACTCCCCCATGTGCATTTCTTTAGCAGTGACCGTTCAGTTCATGGACACTCTAGTCCATGCGTTGATTCAAGTTTATAAAGGCAGGTGAACAATGTTATAAATACATTACTTGCTAGAGATAAAAGGAATACAACACTTGGTCTTTGAGCACCACACCATTTACCCTACCTTCCTGGCAGCTCTATTTAAAATGTTTTCAGTTAAGTAAATGGCACCTAACAATTTATCTACTTTTGCCCAATGCTGCATGCCAACATGCTATGACATGCACATTGCCTCTCCAGACCTCCCTTGGCAACATTCAAGGTGTTTTTATCCTTCCCCAGTGTTAGTCTTGCCTTCTGGCATCACTGACCAGCACCAAGGCTTCTTGGGTCCATCTACACTGTAGCACCATTACGATGCTTGCAACTGGAGATCCTACTTGTAAAATTCTACCAGCATATTTGTAGCATCAATCCCCTCAAAATTACACTTACCTACCAAGAAAGCACGGTTTAAGTCAGGATCAAAGACCTGCAAAGGATCTGTGGAAGAATGTGTGCCTCCAGGTTTGGTGTTTTATTAGAAAATACTTGAGCAAGGTTATTATGTTGACCAAAGCTGTTATCCACACAGCAGCCATATGCAAAAACTAGCTAAAGCCTCCTTCCATGGCTTTGGCCATACTTCCCTGAACGCTCCCAGGAGGTTAACTTTCTTAAACAGAAAATTTAAGGATGGTACATGTCCTAGAATATTATTAATGTCAAAGAGAAACAGATATACTTTATAACATTAAATATTTAGATTTTTTTTCTAGGGAGGGTGGTTTAAGACAGGGTTTCTCTGTAACCTTTGGCTATTATGAAAATCACTCTGTAGACCAGGATGGCCTCAAACTCACTGAGATCTGCCTGTCTTTGTCTATCACGTGCTGTGATTAAAGCTATATACTGCCACAGCCTGGCAAATTTTTAGATTTTTAAAAATGTGTGTGTTTGTATTTACACATGAGTATTCACACAACTATATACCTGTCATGCTAAAAACATAAGATATTGGTGTGACACTTGTGAAGAGGAATCTTTATTTTAGAAAATTTGAGGGTAATATACTTTCTAGGACATTTTTGTCTCCAAGACCTAATTACAGACTGTAGAATAGAGGGCTGTAATGTAGTTTGCGGTTTCAGAAAAAAATTTCTTTTGGGGGGGGGGGGGGGTTTCGAGACAGGGTTTCTCTGTATAGTCCTGGCTGTCTTGGAACTCACGCTGTAGACCAGGCTGGCCTCAACTCAGAAATCCGCCTGCCTTGTGCACCACCACGCCCGGCTGTTTGAGAAATTTTTAATTGTTTAAAAGTTTGTGTATGTATGGGTGTGTTTGCACATGAGTGTATGTCATGTCTTCCCTGTGGTAGTCATTTTATAACTTGTGTTGGCTGGGACTCTTTCTCTCCTTAATATTATTTGGGTCTTAGGGATTGAACTCAGGTCTTTAAACTGGTCACCAAGGACCATTATCTCATTGTTGCAGATTTCTTTTAAAATAGTGAATAAATAGATGATTGTTTTGTGTTTTTAGATTTAGTTCTTTAAAATTAAGATCAAACATTCAGTTTAAAAATATTAATATCTGTATTAATATGGTACTACATACTATCAAATTTTACTATCATTAGAATTGTTTCTTAGACAATCATTAAAAATGAATGATTTTTCTTCTGTTCTAGTCGGTGGTGGATGATTGGATTGAATCCTACAAGCATGACCGAGATATAGCACTTCTTGACCTTATCAATTTTTTTATTCAGTGTTCAGGCTGCAAAGGTAAAATATATTTATTTTAGAATCGTAAGCTCTCAAATAGCTACTTCTTCAAGAAATATTATCCCTTCTCATAAAAAATAATGTTAAGGTAGTGAATTATTTATATTATAACTGTGCAAAATGTATAAGGAGAAAAGCAAAGAACAAAGCAAAAGAGAAAGACTTAACAAAGGTATATTCACTGTGAAATTTATCTAAAAAGTTAGCAAATTATAATGTTTATGGTATTTTATTAGATTTTCTAATTTTTATATCTGGTTTAGGATAAAGAAATGGAATGAAAAGGGGGGAAGGTAAATAATGAAGAGATAGTTTCAGATGTTATGGCATTGAATAATAGAGTGTAGGGGTTAAAATTCATGAGTAGCAGTCTGGTGAAATTGCCCTTTATTTTAGGTTTCAAATTGTATGGTGTTCTTACTTAGTTTAAAAATATTTTGAAACATTTTGAAATAGTGGGGAAAGAACAGAACTCTTTAGGACAGACTTAGTAACTGAACAGAATTATGTAAATTGGTATTCCATACATCCAGTCTCATTTGATCAGGAAGCGAGTCAAGATCATGGTCAGCTTCTGCTTTCTCCTTTGTCTGTGACACTCAGATTATTACAGGTACCTAGGTAGAGATAGTTTTGTATTTTTAGGGGGTACTAGATTTTTAATGAGAATATCACCAGAACCATGAGGATTTGAAATCTGGAGGGAAAGACAGGCTTAAAATATAATTAAAAGCTGTCTTTTTAAAAATGAGTCATTTAAATGTGCGAAAAATGTAAGAAATTAGTTACTTTAAATTCTATAAGATCTCTTTAAAAATAGTCATTTTAGTTGAGAGACAAGTAATACTGACATTTTTATTTGTGGTTGATTGAAACATTCCATGTGTCTACATAATAAATCGTAGTTGTGATGGTTAAAATAAAGTTAACTCTCTAAGCCTATGATCTTCATATTGTCATTGATTTGGTTAGTTTTAAGAATAAAAACAGTTTTTTTGAGATGAAGTTTGTTTAGATTGGTATCACACTTTGCTCAAATATTCTTATCTCTGATTCCTGATTAAGACGCACTACAGGTTTACACAGTCTTGAGAAATGTAAAATCATGTCTTAATAGAGCAGAGAGAGCTGCTTGGTTTCCCTGATTTAGCTAAAGTCATCTGCTATTTAGTATTTTACCTGCTTTAGTCTAGTTTGAAAACTTTGCGGTTAAGTTCAAAGTGTTCTTCCTTTATTAGATTCATCCTTTGTCTGGTGTTGCTTTGTTTTATGATGAATAAAGTCTTGCTCAATGAACATTTGTCTATTTGCTGGAAACCAAATTTTTAAAACTTTGATGCATTGAAAACTTTCTCATGTCTATTTGGGTATTGATGTATTTGTTTTATAAGTACTCAATTTCTATATTTTCAGAATTTATTCCTTAACAGATAAAACTATTTTGGTCGGATTCATTTATAAATGCGTTAGAAGTTTCTTTGTGTAGTCATTTAGTTTATCCGTTATTGTAGCCTTAGTGTATACATTTATTTCATTTTGCTGTAATATGATCACCTCTGCAGTTGTTCATTCAGTTAGGGAACATTGGCTGTACTGAGAGGGACTCCAGGACGCTTTCTTCTTACTCTTGTAACTCCAGGTTTTTGCTTATTTTCTCTCTCCTGGTCACAGATCACTGTTGTGTTTACCAGTTTTTAGCACTTTCACTTCCCGACTTACAAATCTTCTGACTGTTGGTTCTGGCCTAGTGATCTTATGGTGGCTTTACTCCTAAGGATTCAGGGTTTGGAGTTATTGGCATCTCTACTTCCTGTCACCCCCCCCCCCTTTTTTTTGTTTTTCTGATTTTTTTTTTGTTTTTTGTTTTTGCTTAGTTTGGGGTCGTTGGCTATCATGTTGTTTGTGAGGTGGGGTGGACCTTATGAAATGGGGATGGGCATTACTATTCATCAGAGAATTTACTATGTTCTACTTTTTTGGTTTTTCGAGACAGGGTTTCTCTGTATAGCCCTGGTTGTCCTGGAACTCACTCTGTAGACCAGGCTGGCCTTGAACTCAGAAATCCGCCTGCCTCTGCCTCCCAAGTGCTGGGATTAAAGGCGTGCGCCACCACGCCTGGCTCTACTTTTTTTTTTATTAGATATTTTATTCATTTACATTTCAAATTCTATCCTGTAAGTCTCTTTTACCCCCCCCCCCCATGTTCTACTATGATTTATTCCCTTTCCTTCTCCCCTTCAAATTTTAGGTATCAAATTTATATCATTCTTTTTAAACTATTTTATCAGATCTTTGCGAATTCTGTAAAATTTGTTTGGTCACAATTACATCCTCCAATTCTTCCCACATCCATCCTCTCTTCCCTACCCACCCAACTTATTATCCTTTCTGACTCCCTTCTGTTGAAATTCACCAAAGCTGAGTTGTGCTGTCAAAATGTTCTTGGATCTGTGGCTTTCTCCTGGAACATGGTCAGCTTACTAGTGGCTACAGTCTTAGAGAAAAGCAGTTTTCCCTTTCCCAGGTTTGATATATACTGTCTCCGTCACTGTGAGCACATATGTGCAGCTACTCTGCTATGTTCAGAAACTGTGTTTTCTTGGACTTACTTACCACCTCTGTTTCTTATGTTCTTTCTGCCCCATCTTCCACATTGTCAACCAAATCTTGGGAGGAGGGGGAGATCAGAATATAGGTTCAGTTCAGGGCTTAGAATTCTGTAGTCTCTTATTCTCTGTACCTTGACTGGTAGTTCTATGTTTTGATCACCATTTCTAAATAATTAATCTGTGGGTATGATGAGAAGTCATTCAGAGTTACTTTAATACTGTGTCCATTTAGCAGAATGATAGTAGTAGCTTCTCTGCTAAGGAAGGTCTATGCCTCATGTAGTCATCAGTTATTTGTCTGATAATGGTGCCCGTTATTGCTTTCATCTCTGGATGGTAGGATTGATGAGTATTTTCTCCCATTGGTAGTGTGTACCTAGCACCTTACTGTAGTACTCTGAAAACTAGCCAATTGGGACGAATCTTCCAGGTCCCTCCACAGCGGTATAAAGGATTAGAAGGAAATAATGGGTGGAAAATGTAGGTTATATGGGTCAGGAAGGGGAGGTTAGGATAACACAGGGAATACACGGAGGAATATATAATACCAAAGGCTTTTGGAAAAAATAATAATAGATATCTTCTGAATTTTACTTATATATACACACACATAGCATGGGAGAGCGAGGGATGGGGGAGGCTCACATGCACTCGCCCATGTACATAAAAAGAGTTAAAATGGGGATATATGGGCTACACAACGGAATGGGTTAGTTCTTTCGTTGTTGGTAAGTAGCACTTGTCATCCACTGGGTTATAGGTTGCAGTGCTCCTGGTTACCTTCCAGAACTTGACAGTGGGACCCTTTTTCTGAAGATAGCTTTACAAATTTTTTAATATCTACTAGCTTATTGGACCTATAATTTGCTGTTGACATCTACAGTCTGATTAGAGGATGTCAGTGTGTAGTTGTTTTGTGCATAGTATTGTCCACTAAAGGAGCATGGTAAAGTGAACAGAGCTTGTTACTTTTCCTGGTCTTCACATTCATCCTCAAATTTTCGGATGTTACCCTTGATTGTTTATTGTTAAGAGGTAAAACATATATAGTTATTCTTTTATAGGTACCAGATGTCATATCTGGATATTTAAAACATTTTTAAAAGTGCTTATACCAAATAGTTGTAGAAGTTTTTCTTGTTCTTATTGTCCAAACAATGATACACTATAACAACCATAGCTTTAACACTGTATTAGGTAGTATAAATAATCCAAAAACCAGGATGCTATGCGTAGATTATATCCAGATATGACATTGATTTTAAATCAGTATTCCAAAATTGTAGTATCCTATTCTCCATGAATACAGAGAGACAGTTGCATCATAGCATATCATAGTATGAGTAAAGTAACATGTGTAGTAATTGATCATGCTTAGAAGAACCGTGCCTATTAGCAGTGTGAGGTTAAGAAATATGCTTTTATTATGAATGTAGAGTTATTAGATATGATATTATATATTTTCTGTTCTTTTCATTAATTACTTCATATATTAACCTTTGATACTTGGAAATTTCAGGAGTCGTCACAGCAGAGATGTTTAGACATATGCAGAACTCTGAGATAATTCGAAAAATGACAGAAGAATTTGATGAGGTAACATTCTAAATGTTTTAATAGTTTTATTCATGTCAATCATGGCTTAGTGCTCATATTTTTTACTTACTAATATTGTAGATGTTGTTTATTGTATTAAGTGATAGCTATGCAACCTCAGGTAAGTTGTCTTAGCATCAGTGTCATTACATTAATCTGTAAGTTGGTATAATTTTTGTTATAAGGTTGCTGTGAAAGTGACATTTTAAGACACTAGAGAGTTAATAGGTAATAGTATCTGGTGTCAAAAAGTAAGTAATTTATGAAAATTGCATAGCATTTTAAAATTTTATGGACATTGTAAGAAGTTAATAACTATCATATATATATATATATATATATATATATATATATATATATATATATATATATATATATATATATATAAAATCTGAGAACATAATTGAGAATATAGCATTCTGAAGTACTGGAAAAGATTTGTTCAATTTGAGGAACTAGGTAGTTTAGATAAGAATTGTTTAGATTATTACATAAAACATTTATAATTCAACAGTAAGAACAACAACAAAAAAAAGAGTATATGTTAAAGTTGATTACCACAACGATACCATTGAAATATTTTATTGGTAGCTTTACTAGTGTGAAATTTTCTTCAGGATACAAATTTGGGTTTGTTTTACTCCTAGTTGTATTTTAGCTCCAGGAATTTCGCACTTCTAAGACAACTTGAATTTTCAAGTAGAAGCTCTTGTCTCACTTGTTTGATTTGCTCATTTTTTTCTTACTCTGTCTAATGAAAAAGCTTTCAGCTATCATTCTAAGAGAGAGATGAGTTGTTAAATGGTTTTGATGCCATTAAGTGCTATTAATCAGTCCCTTAGTAGAAGGAAGGTATTTATGAGCAGTGGCATTTTTTTTTAACCTTTTAATAGTAAATGTTTAAGTGAGAGCCTTACTAAAAGAAAACAAGGCTTTGGGTTAACCATATTGAAACAATGATAAAACCAAAGCAAACCAATTTGTTCACAAATTTCAGTATAGTGGAGTCAAATTAACCTATCAGTAGCTCAGTGTCAGAAATGTGCATTTAACTTGGTCTAGACCCTACATTTAGTTCCCCTCGGTTCAAAAAGTAAATGGGAGGGAATCTTTTTGTGGAGAATACTAGGTCCTTAGTCTCAAGCACAGAACTTGTATATAGCATGAATTAAAAAAAATTATGTTAAATGTTAAAAAGTTTACTACAGTTATCAAATTGATTTTAAATTATATTTTGTATCTCTTGCCAGAGACCCTTTAAGAATTTTTATATACTATTCTGTTTTTTAAGTATTTATTTAAATATATTTATTATGGATGTGTATATGCATGCATTCATGCATGTATGCATGCATGCTTTGGGTGGAAGACAGGGCCTTATTCTTGGCATGTGCTCTCCTTCTAAGCCCTCAGCCTAAAACTTATTTTCACGATACATTGAGGATATCAGTTTACATTCAGAATGACAAATGCCCCCATTTTTGTATAAAGAAAAACTCGATTGCTGGCCTTTGAACACTGTAGTAGTTACATTTCATTTATTTAATTTTGTTTTATTATTTGGTACTTGGGATCAAATTTAAGCCCTCACTCATGCTGGCAAGTATTCTACTACTGAGCTGTCTATCAGCTTTACATTTGTTAAATTATTTCATTATTTATGTCCATTATCCACCTGGTGTCCTGAAACTAATAAAATTTTTAGCTGTCTTTTGCTTTATGTATTATTTTATTTAACTGGTAGAGAATACAATTTTGGTTTTTTTTTTTTAATCTGAAGTAATAATTTTGGTTTGTTTTTGTTCGAAAGAAATTTAGTAGGTATATTTGTGCTTTTCAGAAGCTTTTCAACTTTGATGAGGGAAAACTTAATATTTTAACCTCGGTAATTGATATTTAATTTCATTTATTAAAGTTCATTAAAATGCCTACTTTGATCTTAAATAAAAGGGCAGTGTTCAAAGAGGTACACATCTATCTTTGCATGTTCTTTAGCTTTCTTTGAGAATATATTGTTGAAAAGAAGGTACGATATAGTAGTATTTTCATGGTTTTGCTTAGAGTATTAAAAGCAAATGAAATAAGTCATGAGCTTGAAATATATTGCTGTATACACATTTTTATTTTAGGATAGTGGGGATTACCCACTTACCATGGCTGGTCCTCAGTGGAAGAAGTTCAAGTCCAGCTTCTGTGAGTTCATTGGTGTGTTAGTACGGCAATGTCAATACAGTATCATATATGATGAGTATATGATGGATACTGTCATTTCACTTCTTACTGGATTATCTGACTCCCAAGTCAGAGCATTTCGACATACAAGCACCCTGGCAGGTTGGTATTTTGAAATGTTTCC
Organism: Mus minutoides; assembly: GCA_902729485.2. Lineage (NCBI taxonomy): Eukaryota > Metazoa > Chordata > Mammalia > Rodentia > Muridae > Mus > Mus minutoides. The sequence goes on from LR749493.1 coordinate 3,572,942, forward strand.
TGGACATTCCTTTCAGTTAGAGGCAAGAAGGATTACCATCAAAGGAAGAAACAAGTAGTAATAATATGAATTCCTTTTTCTTTTAAGTATTTTTGAGATAGCACCTCAATGTGTAGTTCTGACTGGCAGACCATGCTGGCCTTGAATTCATAAACATCTATCTGCCTCTGCATCCTGAGTGCTGCTTTTCTTCCCCTTAAATATAGTGACCACTAAGCTAGTAATCACTCTCTGCAGCTCATTGTTAACCTTTGGGAATTGATTGGCACTTTGACTTTTGATTCTTTTTTCAAGCTGTTAAATAGTTTATGCAAGCATAGTAGCATATCACACACTGGCAGGTGTTTTGAAGTATAGTGACGAAAGGACAGAATTATCGGATCTTTGAATTAATGATTAATGCATTCAAAAGTCCACCCAAAAGTAGTCGGACTGTCCCAGGCTCAGTAACAAGATTCTAGAGGACATTTCCTGAAGATGCCTTTTGCTAATTACCTTTTCATTGTGTATGTAGGAAGGGAAACTAAAAGTGAGTACTTATGAAACATTCATTTTAACCCAAAATAATTTGATGAAGCTTTTAAAGTTGGGTATGGTGGCTTGTGTTTCTAATCTCTGGACTCAAGAGGCTTATACAGGAGGGTTACCATGAGTTAGAGGTCAGCATGGTCAACAGTTTGAGGCCCTGTCTCAAAAGTTCTTTTGAAAATAGTATTTGGTCTTCCTACTTTAGGCAGATGGATAGTAAAACACTATGTGTATGCCTATTGCTTGGGGCAGGCAGAAGAGGCTTTTGATTTCCTAGAACAGGAGTTATAGATGACTGTAAGATGTCATATGGGTGCTGGGAATTGAACTTGGGTCCTCTGGAAGAACGAACAGTCAGTGTTCTTAACTGCTGAGCTATCTCTCTAGGCCAAAGACTCAGTTAATGTCAAGTTTCGATATGCTTAGCTCTTATTTTGGCAGGTGTTTTTGACGATTGAGAGATAACCCAATCCATGGTAGCTATTTAGCTAGACAGTTTACTCATTCTATACATCATACACTATTATCATTCATAGCAGTTGTATGCTTTAATTCTGTCAAAAGCCGATTAGCTGTTCTTAATTGCTTTTAATTTGATCTTGTTAATACAGTTTTGTATCTATTATACTAATTTCAACATTTTTTCCCTTAAAACCTAGCTATGAAGTTGATGACTGCTTTGGTAAATGTGGCACTAAATCTTAGCATTAATATGGATAACACACAAAGACAGTATGAGGCAGAACGGAATAAAATGATTGGAAAACGAGCTAACGAAAGACTAGAACTCCTGTTACAAAAGCGTAAAGAGGTAAGCTTTAGTATTAAGTGTTTAGGCTACTATTATGCAACCAACCTGCTTACCATTAATTATAACTTCAGATAATTTTTAAAAGTTGTTGTTTGTAGTAAAGGTTGATCCTAGGACCTTATGAATACCAAGTATGTGGCTTACCACTGAGCCACAGTACTCGAGGTCCAAGAATTTAATATTGCTTTTGCACCCGTCTTGAAGTTTTATTAAATTTCCAAGCCAACAATACCTCATACATTTTTTGTGTAGGCTACCATTGATTATTTATTATGCTTAAATAACATGATTTGGATCAGCCTGGAAAGTTATCTAAGCCTTAGTATTATTTGTGTTATTGACACTCTGCTCTCACTCTCTTCCTCAGTTTATGGATGACATGAAATGAGATTTCATAGTTAATGTATGAACTTCCTTTTAAAAATGACTTAAAGCCTTTTATGTTTTCTTTTTTAAGTCAGGGTTTGTCTGTTTAATAGCCTAGGCTACCCCGGAACTCATTATGTTGACCAGGCTGGCTCAGAACTCAGAGATCTATCTGCCTCTGCCTCCTGAGAGCTGTGATTAAAGGTGTGTGCCACCATCATGTGGCTTGACTGTTTTTCCTTTTTGTCTTTTTAAGCCAGTCATTTTACAGTATGTGACACATGGTTTTCTGCTTATGAAATTCAGCTTCAAATGAGAAAGTTCAGTTGTAGCTTTAATTCTAAACAATAACAGATAAAAATCTTTCAATGGTGCATTCATAACTTTTCTCACTATTGATGTTTTTCTATCTCATGAGATTTAATTTTTTTCTGATTATAAAAAATTTACTTGATTAAACTAATGTGAAAATTGTAATATGTAAAATTTAATTCAAATAGTTATCAATAACAGTTTATTTTCTTGACCATGGGAGGATTTTTTTTTGTGTGGTGGAAGTAGAAGCTAAAAGTTTAAATTAGTTATTAATTGACTCAATAAAGTTAAAAACACATAAAGACAAGCTGGGTGGTGATGAGGGCGCACACCTTCAGTTCTAGTGCTCCAGGCAGGGGTAGGCAGATCTCTGAGTTCAAGGCCATCTTGCTCTAAACAGGGAGTTCCCAGATGACTGGGGTCACACAGAAAAATCCTATCTTGGAATAAAAAGAAGAAAAAGAAAGCAAAGACAAATATTTCTTTAAATTCTTGTATGTGTATGTGAATAGTCATTATAAGTGGAAATACATAAGTGTTTATTGTTCAGTGGAAATTCAGAAGCACTAAAAAAAGTTAATCGAGCCGGGCGTGGTGGCGCACGCCTTTAATCCCACTCGGGAGGCAGAGGCAGGTGGATTTCTGAGTTCGAGGCCAGCCTGGTCTACAAAGTGAGTTCCAGGACAGCCAGGGCTAGACAGAGAAACCCTGTCTCGAACCCCTCCCCCCAAAAGAAAATAATCAACCAGCTAAATTTTAGATGTTAAGTTGTATATTTCAAGAAACAAAGGATGTTATTTACTTGATAGCCAACTTTTTTTTTTTTTTTAAATCTTTTTTTTTTTTTTTTTTCTTCGAGACAGGGTTTCTCTGTATAGACCTGGCTGTCCTGGAACTCACTTTGTAGACCAGGCTAGCCTCTAACTCAGAAATCCACCTCTCTCTGCCTCCCGGGTGCTGCGATTAAAGGCATGTGCCACCATGCCCAGCGATAGCCAACTTTTTTTTTTTCTATTATTGGTTACTTTTATTTACCAATAGAATAAAACTATGTAGTCTCTAAATACTGTTGAAAATCTGTTTATTTTTACTTATTACATTTAAGTGTTCCTTTGATTGTGTATTTTTGCAATTCAAAAAATGATGTGTTCTTTTTTATAGCTTCAGGAAAATCAAGATGAGATAGAAAATATGATGAATGCAATATTTAAAGGAGTGTTTGTACATAGATACAGGTAAGGCAAGACAGATTCCTTTAAAGTGGATGAGAGACAGTATACTGTAATAGAGGTTATAGTAAGATGAAGGTTGGAGACTGAGTCTGGGAGATGCATTTACTGCTCTGACATTGATGGTTCCTATCTGAATAAAGGGTAATGTTCTGCCTGAGGTGTCATAGTGCAGCCAAGGGAAAGTACTCTTCTTTAGTTAGTGCATAGAATACTTAATTGCTTTTGGATACATTGTGTTGCAAATTCCTGACCCTTCTATTTAATTTCACTGGGAAAATTTGGATAGATTAAAGTAAGATGCTTCTTTTTGTTATTTTAAATTAGCAGATGAAAAAGGTAATCTTATCACAGTTTATAACATTTGCAAACATTAGTACCAGTTTTATTCAACCTTATTTCCTCTACTTGGTACTTACTAAATTCATTAAATGCTTGTTTTGTACTATTCTCATATTAATTCTTGCTGTTTTGTTTTTTTTAACCACTATTCTTAGTTTCTTCCCTTATCATATTTGTGTTCATTGATTATTCCAGTTTCTTAAAACATTCTTCTCTGTATTATTCCTCTGCTTTCTATGACTCACCACTATACAAAAGATTAATTCAAAATGGCTTAGTAAAAGCCAAATAGGGTGACACAGATTTGCATTTTCGAGAGTAGAAAGCAATAGGGTCACTTGAGTCTAGGAGTTTTTTTTTTTTTTTTTTTTTTTTTTTTTTATTAAATCATAGGCTAGCCTAAGTGTTATGGCTGTAAAGTAATTATACGTGGAAGATTATGATCTCGCTATGCTTTTTTGCCTGTTAACTTCAGAACAGAGTTATAAGCAAAGATTGGAATAAGGTCTAGAGCAAGTGGTTTTCAACTTGTGAGTCAGGGCCCCTTTGGGATTGAATGGCCATCTCAGTGGTATCCCTTAAGACCATCAGAAAACACAGATGCTTGCATATTATGATTTACAAGAGTATCAAAACTTCAACTATGGAGTAGCAGTGAGAATTTAATTTTATGTTCAAGATCCCCACAACATTTTTTATTAAAGGTTTGCAGCGTTAGGGAGTTTGAGATTACTGGTCTAGAATAGGAGGAGAAAGCAGGGTTTTGTTTGTTTTAACCAACTAAGCAGTGAATGAATTTTGCTTAATTTAAGTCTTTTTATTCTTCTTTGCCAGTTAGATTGCAAGCATGTTGACATTTCGAGCCATGCTTTATTTCAGCTCCTTTTAGTCCTCAACAATAGTTAATGTTGATGGGGTATGAAGGTGAGAGATACATGGCATCTCTTCAATAGGCCATATGTCCAGTTGTACAGTAGCACTGATTATGTGACTTGCCCTTCCTCCATTTAGGGATGCAATAGCTGAAATCAGAGCTATATGCATTGAAGAGATTGGCATTTGGATGAAGATGTATAGTGATGCCTTCCTTAATGACAGCTATTTAAAATATGTTGGTTGGACTATGCATGATAAGGTAAGATGTGCCCCATTGATTCCTCCATCTATGCATAGATATGAGTATATAGGTCTCGCATATAACTTAAGTATCTGAGCTAGGTGTGGTGGTACATGTCTTAAATTTCATCACTCTGGAGGCAGAGGCAGAAGGTTCTCTCTGATCTTGAAGCCAGCCTGAGCTACACAGTCAGCTCCAGAACTGCTAGGACTATTTAGCGGTCCTGTTTAAAGGAGAAAAAGAAAAAGATATCCACCTGGATGTGAACTTTTGGCCACATCCCTTGAAACCCTTCTTTGTATTCTTTTCTATCTGTTTTGTCAAAACTTGGTCAGTAGCACAAATTCCCCTGGACCATAAGCATGGACACTACTTTGTGTTCTACCCACAGCCCCACAGTTCAGTTTCTCTTTTAGTTTTTATCTTAATAATAATACTAAACCTGGATCTTAGTCAAATCACATCTTAAACTTGGGCCTCTGAACTTTAATACAGGTTTTTCCTTAAACTATCATTTTTAAGCTAAGTCATTAACCTTGGAGGAATTCCTTGCATGTAATGAAATATGCTACTATCTATCTATCTATCTATCTATCTATCTATCTATCTATCTATCTATCTATCTATCTACCTATCACTTTTCACAGTAGTTTTCCTCTGATAAAGTTTTGAGAAATACTATCAACTTACAAAAATAGTAATCTTGTGACTGCTCAATCTTAAACGTTGGAACTGATATATTTTTTCATTGTCAAATATTCCTGTTTCTGTTTATATTTTTAAGTAGAAAATATATACTTAAAATTTGAGCTTGGAAATACATGATTTGAATATATTTTCTCTTCATTTCATCTAGCAAGGTGAAGTCAGACTAAAATGTCTTACTGCTTTACAAGGGCTTTATTATAACAAAGAGCTTAATTCCAAACTGGAACTCTTTACCAGTCGATTCAAGGTTAGTTTTCATCAAGTATTTAAAATTATTTGTAATTTGAAATACCTTTCTTGGTTTTTTTTTTTTTTTTTTTTACAAATACTTTAATTTTTTTCCCTCAGGATAGAATTGTGTCTATGACCCTTGACAAAGAATATGATGTTGCAGTACAAGCAATAAAGTTACTCACTCTTGTTTTACAGTAAGTATATACTTTTCTATTACTAGTGTCCAGATATTTTGATAGTACATTAAAGTATGCTTGGTTCACATGTATTTATGCCTAAATTTTAATAGCTTCAGTCATAACATTTTAGGCTAGAAGTTTTCATTCATCCATCTGTCCGTCTGTCCGTAGGTGTCTTATTATGTTCCCCTGAGTGGTTGCACTCTTGGGTTCGTGTTTATTTTCTACTTTAGGCTCTAGCTGAGAACTAACCCCAGCTAGAAATTTAATTTCTTCAAGTAAAGTTCAGAAAACACAGGAAGACGGAACTCTTTAAGTCTGTGGAATTATAGTTGAGAATTCATTTTTTCCAATTTTCTTGAGAGTCTTCTCTTTTTTTAGCTGGTTTTGATGCTGTAGAAATAAAGTTAAACTTTTCAGTGAACAGGGAAAAGTATGTATTATCTTCATTACATTGTAAGTATGAACATTTATTGATATCATGCTTCTATACTATTGGTAAATAAGTCTGAATTTAATAATACTGTATTAATATGTGATAGTGGTGCTACAAATGTTTTCCACATGGTAAAAACAATTGCAATAAAAGTATAGAATATAGAAGTTGCCATTTTGACTATTAAGCATAAGGATCAGTGGCAATAGGCATTTTTATAGTTAGGCAACTGTCACCTGTGTTCATCTCTTGAACCTTTTAAAGTCACTGTATATTAGTATTGTACTCATTAGATTTCTAGTTTCTCTTCCTTCTCTTGCCAGATTGTCACAAAAACTTGTCTTTTCTATTTGAATGAATTTTCCTGTTTTTGATATTCATGGAAATACAGCTGTAATATTTGTCCTTTGATTTACTACACATAAACATGTATCAGGAATTACTTCTGTTTTGTTGGATACTATTTCACTGTATGCATATAGCATATTGCATTTAAAAATTTTTTTATTAGATATTTTCTTCATTTACATTTCAAATGATATCCTGAAAGTTCCCTATACCCTCCCTCTGCCCTGCTCCCCTACCTACCCACTCCCACTTCTTGGCCCTGGCATTCCTCTGTACTGGGGCATATATAGTTTGCTAGACCAAGTGACCTCTCTTCCCAACGGTGGCCGACTAGGCCATCTTCTGCTACATATGCAGCTAGAGACATGAGCTCTGAGGGTACTGATTAGTTCATATTGTTGTTCCACCTATAGGGTCACAGACCCCTTCAGCTCCTTGGGTACTTTGTCTAGCTCCTCTATTGGGGACCCTGTGTTCCATCCTATAGATGTCTGTGAGCATCCACTTCTGTATTTGCCAGGCACTGACAAAGCCTCAGAGGAGACAGCTATATTAGGGTTCTTTTAGCAAAATCTTGCTGGCGTATGCAGTAGTGTCTGTGTTTGGTGGCTGATTATGGGATGGATCCTCGGGTGGGGCAGTCTCTGGATTGTCCATCCTTTTCTCCAAACTTTGTCTCTGCAACTCCTTCCATGGATATTTTATTCCCTATTCTAAGGAGGAATGAAGTATCCACACGTTGGTCTTCCTTCTTGATTTTTCTTGTGTTTTGGAAGTTGTATCTTGGTTATTCTAGGTTTCTGGGCTAATATCCACTTATCAGTGAGTGCATATCAAGTGACTTCTTTCGTGATTGGGTTACCTCACTCAGGATGATATCCTCCAGATATATCCATTTGCCCAAGAATTTCATAAATTCATTGTTTTTAATAGCTGAGTAATACTCCATTGTGTAAATGTACCACATTTTCTGTATCCATTCCTCTGTTGAGGGACATCTGGGTTCTTTCCAGCGTCTTTCCAACCTCCCTATACAGGTAAATATGGTTCTACCTATTTCCTAGGTTGAAGTAGGGATTTCTTGACCCCGAGTTGATAACTACCTTGGGTAACTTCAAGAGAGAGATCTGTCTCTGAAAAATAAGTTAGTAGAATTCACTAAGGTATATAAAAGAAGATTTGACTTTGAAAAGCTTTTAAACCAAAACATCTTCCTAGTTAAGATTATTTGAATAAAAATAGCAAAAAGTGATTTTAAAGAAATCACTATAATTTAATCAGCATTCATTTAGAAAATTTATTAAGAGCTGGGATGAGCCCAGTGGAAGACCTAGAACACTTATCTAGCATATGTAAGACTTTTGAGCTCTATTTTCATCTATGTTTTGTGTGTGTGGAGGGAAAGGGTAAACCATCAGAATTCTAATACAAAACAGATTATCCCAATAGAATTTTACATCTTGTACTTTATTGTAACATTTAAAATTCTCTTGTTGTTTGAATAAACAAAATAAAAATAGGGCTGGAGAGATGGCTCAGTGGTTAAGATAGTATCTGCTATCTATAGGTCCTGAGCTCAATTCCCAGCAACCACATGGTGGCTCACAACCATCTGTAATGGAATCTAATGCTCTCTTCTGGTGTGTCTGAAGACAGCTACAGTATACTCATATACATAAAATAAATTTTTTTTAAAAAAGCAAAATAAAAACTCTGATATTTCTCTCTCTCTCTCTCTCTCTCTCTCTCTCTGTGTGTGTGTGTGTGTGTGTGTGTGTGTGTGTGTGTGTGTGTGTGTGTGTGTTATGATTCTACTGCAGGATAAGGGTTGCTTATCCTTGGTAAAAAAATATAGCTAGTAGCTCTCTCTCTCTACCGCCCCCCTCTCTCTCTCGAGGTACATTGTATTGAGAGACGGGTAGAAACCCAGTAATCTGGACGTGATAGTACAGACCTGTAATTCTAGTATATGAGATGTTGAGGGAGACCAATACACAGGCTCTGCTGCCCCCACCTTTTTTTTTTTAAATAAATCACTTGGGTAGTAAAATACTTTATTTGTTCAATTTTATGTAGAGCTATGCCCATATGCAGTGTTGGAGGAGAATTAGTTGGTCTGTTTCGATTTGGTTTTTGCCAACTTGACACAAACCGTAGTCACCTGGGAAGAAAAAAACCTCAATTGAGAAATTACATCTGTCAGACTGGCCAGTTAGCAGGCCTATGTGGCCGTTTATAAAATTGCTTATTGATAGAGCAGGGATTACTACACTGTGCACACTGCCATTCCCAGGAAGGTGGTCCTGGGCGGTGTATCAAAAGTAGCTGAGCAAGCCAGAGAAACCGAAGCCTTCAATCATGGTCTCTGCTTCTGTTTCTGCTCCAGGTTCTTGTATTTTTAGTTCTCGCCTTATCTTCCCTCTATGATAGATTTAGTTTGTAAGATCCAGTAAAATGTCCCCCCCACCCCACTCCATAAGTTCATTTTGGTCAGTATTTTTTTTTTTTTTTTTACCCTAATAGAGAGCAAGCTAGAACATGTATAAATTACTCAAAGCATGTCTTGGCAAAATTTGTCAAAATTGTAAATATAAAACAGGGGCTGGAGAGATGGCTCAGCGGTTAAGAGCACCGACTGCTCTTCCGAAGGTCCTGAGTTCAAATCCCAACAACCACATGGTGGCTCACAACCATCCATAATGAGATCTGACGCCCTCTTCTGGTGTGTCTGAAGACAGCTACAGTGTACTTCTATGTAATAATAAATCTTTTAAAAAAGAAATTATAATATCTATCTATATATCTATATATCTATATGTATATATATATATATCATTATATATATTCTTTGTGACAGAGTTTACGTATTAGTAGTAAGAAATATTAAATTAACCTTAATAATCATTATTATTTTATTTGGATTATCTTATTGACTATATGCCACACAATCTTACCAAGATGTAATGTTCATTTGCATTCTTTTTAAAGAAAAAAGTCTTAACAAAGCTTTAGTACATCATGAGCCTGGAGTTTGGCCCATGGGTAAAAGCATAAGCCTTACAACCTAACTTCAGTGTCTAGAATTTATATACAAAGCTGCATGTGGTGGCATGCATCACCTACCATGTCTATGGTGAGATTGGAGGCAGAGACAAGAAAATCATTTAGAAGCTTACAGGCCAGCTAGCCTTGAATATGCAGTGCAGAAGCAGAAACAAGAGAGACCTTATTTAAATACAGAGAACTGACTGCTAATAGTTTGTCCTCTGGTGGCCACACATCTATTATGACACATAGTCTTTGTGTGGGTGTAGGATGGGAGGGGTAGAGAGACGGGAGAGAAGGGGAATAAGACTCAAGTTTTGCTTTGCCTACTTTTGTCTTTTCCTCTCTCCCCTGCTCATAAATCCAGGCTGACCTTGAACCTCATTTGTAGCTGAGAGTGTTCTTGAAAGTCTGATTCTCATGCTTTATAGGATTTGAAGTGCTAGGATAACAGGCAAAGGCCCAGTATGTCTACCCTCTATTCATTAATTGTGCAGCATAGCAGTTATCTTTGATCTCAATACACTGAGCGTTTTTGTTGTAGCAAGAATTTTACCAAAAGATTATACCCAAATAAGTTATATTTTTAGCATAAAGTTGTGAAATTAAGTACATAAAATGTTGATAGACTCATGATATTGCTAAAATCTGTTATTGCTACTTTCTTTCTTATCAGGAGTAGTGAAGAAGTTCTAACTGCAGAAGATTGTGAAAATGTCTATCATCTGGTTTATTCAGCTCACCGGCCAGTAGCAGTTGCAGCTGGAGAATTTCTCTACAAAAAGTAAATTGATATCCCTGTTAATCTTTTACTTTTATGATGCCATTTAACTTTTGAGATACAGCTCTTTGGATATATGATCATAAAAATGATTCAGCAAATATTATATAGTATCTTTTAAAGAGAACATGTTTAATCACAAATTACGCTAACATTTGTTAAGATTTTATTAAAACATTTATTTTGGGGTTTAGTAACTATTAGAATATTTACTTGGTTTGATGTAAGCACTATCTATCAGTTGTTATCCATTATTAGTTCTCCTTTGTTGTTTCTTAAGGAAAAGCAACCACAGTATCCATTAGAAAAGGGCCATTTTGTTAAGACAATGTTCAAAGAAGAAAACTGAATGATAAATGTTATATTTTAAAGGAAAAAATATATATTTTACTCATGTATAAATATTTTTGGTCAGATATTATATTACTTCCATGAAAGGAAGAAACTCTGAAAAAAATGCAAAGATTCAAAAGATACATAACTCAGTGTAAGACGCTTGAGAAGTTAAAGGACTTAGACATATCATGATTGAAATGAGAAGCTTGGGATCAATTATTTGCTTGGTATTTTCTTCTTTACTGACCCAGTTTTACATTATTCTGTTGTTATTTGCTTAAGTGTGGACCATACAGTTAATTTTTATGATTAGCAAATATGGTTTTCAAGTCCTTCTGTTTCCCCCATAGGCTCTTCAGCCGCAGAGATCCAGAAGAGGATGGACTGATGAAAAGAAGGGGAAGACAAGGTCCAAATGCCAACCTTGTGAAGACTTTGGTTTTTTTCTTCTTGGAAAGTGAGGTGAGTTTATATTATGGTATTGAAATGATGGATATCTAAAATCTTACAGATTATGAAATACTGAATGCAGCAGAAATCTATTCATTCCACTTTAAATTTTTATAAGATAGGTGTTCAATAATTATGATTTATGTATAATTTTGGGAATTATTACCAACTGCATTCCTCTCAATACTGTTTGTATAATCTTGGTTAGGTTAATGAATTTTTCTAAGTAGGTAAGAGTTTTTAAAATGTATTTATTTTATACTTATTCACCTTATATCCTACCCACTGCCCCCCTCCTGGCCACCCCCCTCCCACAATCTTTCCCTATCCCCCCTACTCTTGTCCTCCAAGTGGATGGAGTTCCCCCTGGGTATCCCCTGATCCTGGCACTTTAAATCACTGCGAGGGTAGGCGCTTCCTCTCCCACTGAGTCCAGACAATGCAGCCCAGCTAGAAGAACATATCCCACTTATAGGTAACAACTTTTGGAATAGCCCCTGTTCTATTTGTTCTATTTGTTCAGAACCCACATGAAGACCTGAGACAATCTCTTACAGAACAACTTAGAACCTTGTAAGGTCTCAAAATTAATGCTTCTTAATGTTTGAGACAGGATCTCATACTATATCCTAGGTAGGCTGGTGTGGAACTCACTATGTAGCTCAGACACCATGATCATGTGCCAATCCATGTGCCTTTGCCTCAAGTAGGTCCCCCTCACACATTATTTTGAGACAAAGCTTCTTTCTACATGTATCCCTCTCGCTGTCCTGGAACTCATTCTGTATGCTAGACTGGCCTGCCTCTGCCTCCAGAGTGCTAGGATAAAAGGTATGTGCTACCATGCCCATCTGTGCCTTAGTTTAAGTGCTGAGATTATACATGTGAGCTACAACACCTAGCTTCATGTCTTGTATTAACATTAATATAGAAAATTATTTCCATTAGTCTTCATGCAGTTAGCATTCTGTCTGTTAAATACTTTATGAGGTCTCAAAATTCAATCTTATTTAGGGTTCATATTATATATTTGTTTTTGTTTTCCATTATGTAAATGTTTTGCTTTATTTTAATTATCAGCAAACCATGCTCATTTTTGTATATTGCTAAATCCAATTTTGTAGTTGTTGATATTCTCTGTTAATGAAACATATTTGTCTTTATAGTTTCAGAAATGAATAATATTCTCCAAATTCTTTGGTTTCATGATGAAGCTCAACCCTTTCCAAGTTGGAAAACTATAGTCTTTTTAAATCATAGTATAACTAAGAATTAAGAAAAGTTCGAAATGAGCAATATAGCTAGTCTTTGTAAAATAATTTTTATGTTAATATGTGAAGAGGTAGTATAATATTTGCTTTTATAAAGCACACTACAGCAGTTCTCTGCATTTTAATCTGTTTGCTCCCCTGAACCAGATTTTGTTTTAAGATTTAAATGTGGTATGGACAGATCGTTTGTTCTTTTGTCCTAAGGCTGGTGTGCTATTTGTCTAAGAGCTTTTTCTTTTTAAATTGTAGTTACATGAACATGCAGCTTACCTTGTGGATAGCATGTGGGATTGTGCTACTGAGCTCCTGAAAGACTGGGAGTGTATGAATAGCTTGTTATTAGAAGAGCCTGTTAGTGGAGAGGAAGGTAAGGGTGTTTAATTATTTTGTTATTGTTTGTCCATACTGTTTTGGAATAGATCGTGCAAATTCTATACATTCTTATTAATGTGCATTTTCCATTATTGTTTTTGGGAGTGTTGGGAATCAAACTCAAAGTCTTGTACATGGTGGAACGAACCCTAATTCTAAAATATATTTCCTATCTCATATTCATATATATAAATATTCTATGATGTACAAAGATTTAATTGCTATCAAAATTTTGTATTTTTAGCCAGGTTTGTTAACGCGCCGTACACACACACACACACACGTATGTACACACACACACACACACACACGTATGTACACACACACACACACACGCCTATATATTGTGTGTATATGTTGCTCAAGTTCATACTTTTTTGCCCCTATATACACGCGCGCACACACACACACACACACACACACACACACACACACACACACATACATAAAAATGAGAATTCTGATATTTACAAAGGTAAGCTTTAACTTATTCTAGTCTTTTCTGTGATAATAATGGATTCTCTTTTGTACATGAGGTCAGTCCCTGTTCATAGGCAGAAGAAACTTACATAATAGTTACAAGAGGCATAAATCGAAAGAAATAGGTTAACTCTTTCTGATTTTCTTTTTTAGCTCTAACAGACAGACAAGAGAGTGCTTTGATTGAAATAATGCTTTGTACTATTAGACAAGCAGCTGAATGTCATCCTCCTGTGGGAAGAGGGACAGGAAAAAGGGTATGCCAGTTTTTATTATTATGAACTTCATTTCTCTATATTTGGAATATTTTAAGCCTATTTTGACCACGGAACAAAAATACCTGATTTTTAGTTCTACTTTTCTAATTACGTTTACACACATATATGTTATCTCATAAATAATTCTAAAGGGGTAGCAATTTGAAAAAGTTGATTTCCCAGAAGGTCTTTTGTTGATACATACGATGGATGACAGTGAATGACACTCAAGACCAAATGTAGTATGTTCGTGTAGAGGACTACCTATTTGTATTTTGCTTTACTTATAAGTTCATATTTTTATTATAATATGGAATTCTGAATGAAGTAGATGCTGGTATAGGATGATGAAGTAATTTCTATTTTCAGAGTTCAAATTTTAATACCTTACTGAGAAGTTCACAAATTCTGCCAATTCCATAGAATTTCAAATGTTTGATTGTAAACCACCAAAATGCATTTTTATATTGTGACATGCAAATATATGTATATCTCTGTGTAACAAAATTTCATGAAATAATACTTAACCAGTTTATGATACAATCTGTATTTTGTTCTATTTCTGTTTTCGTTACTCATTTTTTAATTATTTAATCATCTTTTTTGCAGTGCCGTGGAATGAACCCAGGGCATTGTGCATGCTAGGCAAGTGCTCTATACTGAGCTACACCCCTAGCCCCTAGTTCTGTTTTTTTTTTTTTTTTTCTATTCTTCATTTTGTTTTATCTCTGTTTTTCTAATTATGGGTAGCAAATTAGAATTCTGAACTGATGATCTTTGTCTCATGTCCTACAACATGGAGTAAGTTAAGTTAATGTCATTGATATGTCAGCTCCAAAACATAGATTTTATGTGCTTAACTATTTCTCTTCCTATCCAAAGGGACATTTGAATAATTGTCCTGAACTTTTAAAAGTAAATTAGTATGTATTTGTTTACATTGTTTTTCATACAAGTGTCAAATGCTTGCCATATCTCCTATAGAGCCCTATTTTCATACAAGTGTCAAATGCTTGGCATATCTCCTTTCAGTCCTGTTATTTCCATTAGTTCTTCCAGATCCTGTTGCTTCTATCTCAGGTTCTATATTCACATATGATTTTACATACTTACAGAATATCTGGGATTCACAAATGAGAGAAAATAGAGAATATCTACTTTCTGAGGTTTTCATTTTGCATAGTGTCTCCAATTGAATTCATCTTCCTGCATGTAGTATCCCTTCATTCTTTTGTCTGAGGAAAACTTTTTGGGGCCCCAGACTGATTCTTTCGCTCGATCCCTTGTGATAATGCCGCAGTGAGTGGATGTTTCTTCATAAAAGGTTGTTATTTAGAATGTTTCAAAGATATAGCCAGTAAGGGTTTAGTGGTGCTATGTGGCAGTTCTAGTTTTCATTTCTTTAGGAGCCTCTATAGTTCTTATATTTGTTAACTATTTTTATAATGGTAGCAATTTTGATTAGGGTTACATAGAATTTCAGTCTTAATTTGTCTATCTTTGATGGCTAGGTTTGTGGGACCTATTTTCTTGTTTATTGGCTATTTGTATTTCCTGCTCCGAGTACTGTCCATTCATTAAGTTATTCCACTGAATTAGTCTTCTGTCAGATTTGTAACTGGTAAAGCTTGTCTCCCATTCTGCAGGCTGACACTTTTCACCCACTTGTTCCATTTTTGCTGAAAAAGTTTGTTTTCTTTATGTAGTTCCATTTCTTAATTTCTTGCATTCCTGAGCTTTTCCAGCCTTGTTCAGTCTTTTCAGAAAGTCCTATGCCAATCCTCACACCTGTTTTCTTCCATGGCTTTAGACATTCATGTCTTAAATTAACATTTTTCACCCATTTTGAACTGAGTTTGGTACTGAGAGATTCAGTTATAGCTTTAGTCATTTACAAGAGGATATCTAGTTCTCTTAGCACTATTTATTTAACATGGTATCTTTTCTCCATTGTATTTTCCAGGCATGTTTGTCAGAAATCAGGTGGTTGTAGGTATTTCTTAGTGTTATAAGTATTTGACTCTAAAGCCCTCAATTCTACCCCAGTGTCTGTTTTTGTACTGATCTTGAGCTCTTTGTCGCTGTGCCTCTATAGGATATATTGAAATTTGTTGTGTTGACAATTCTGATATTGCTCTCTTTGCTCAGATGTAATTTATGCTTCTTTATGAATTTTAAGTTTGTTTCCTTCAATTTATGTGAAAAATGTCATTATAATCTTTGATGGAAATTAAATTGATTTGTAGATTACTTTCAACAATAAAGCAAAATTCATGCTGTTATTTCTGGTTCTTGTGACCATAGGAAGTCTCTTCATCTTGTAGTGTTTTTCTATTTCCCCTCTACCTTTCTTCTTGAGACAGCCCCAGTCTGGTCTGGAACTTTCTTTGTAGACTGGGATGTCCTCTTACTCAAAGGATCCATTTGACTCTAACTCCCAATAGTAAGATTAAAGATGATCTACCACCATGCCCAGGTCAGTCTGTCTGTCTTTTTTCTCTCTGTCAGCTATAAAAAAGTTAAATTTATTAGAACAGCCATTTACATATATTGAGGAAAAATAATGCACATGAAAATGAGGAAAAATAACCTATCAAGTAAAATAACCTTCTTCACAATGGATCTTTCCTTCTCGTGAGCTTTTCATATGTAAATGAAAAAATATCTTAAAAAAAGATACATTAAAAAAAAAAGAATAAAGAAAAAAGAAACAGTCACTAAACCTAGACACTATTGCATATACCAGCAAGATTTTGCTGACAGGACCCTGATATAGCTGTCTCTTGTGAGGCTATGCCAGTACCTTTGTCCTACTTAAACATTTTGAATCTCATTTTTTTTCACTATTACATTCTAGAATTCTCAAAATATAACTGTATATTTTAGTGAACAATATTCTGACTGGTACCTATAAATATTTTGTCATTGCATTGTGAAGTTATATTCTAATTGATATTCTAATTCTCACTTCATTATTTATTCTTTCTGTTTCATACACGTATATGATATATATCATTACTTATAGCCATTATAGTCCCTCTCCTGCTGAACTCCTTTTCAACACACTCACTTTTTTCATGTCTTTTTGATTTATTTTCTTGTGGGTCCTTCAATTCATTGGGGTTTCCTATGTGAACTTGAGTGGGAGGTTATATGCCTGCGCTGAGGCCACTTACCTAAGTACCTGACTATATCTGTGAGCTAAATGACTTGCCCTTCTCTAGCAACTGTTAACCCCTAGTAGCTCCCTTGGGCAAAGTAGGGCTTTATGAACCTCCCCTCAATTGCTGAGGGAATGTTGCAAGACTGTCTTGTGCAAGTAACCACAGTGCACTGATCACACCATGTTGAGAAAACAAACTTTTACAGCATTCCTCCCCATCTTCCAGCTGATATTCTTTCTGTTCTCTCCTACAATGTTCCATGAGCCTTAGAGCAAGTGATATAGGTGACCTGTTTAGGTCTGTGCATTCTTAATACTTTAAAATTTCTTTCTGTTGGAAATTATTATAAAGGTCTTTGACATCCTTTGCTAGTTTCATTCCAAGAGACTTTATTTTTTGAAGCTATTAATGAGATTTGTTCTTCATTTCTTATTTGAGTTTTTTTGTTACTTTTATGTACAAAGGCAATCGAGTTTTATATGTTGATTTCGTAGTCTATATTGCTAAATGTATTTATCAATTCTAGGAGAGTTTTTTTGTGAGCTCTAGTGCTTTTACATACAAGATAATATCATTTGCATATACAGATCATTTGCCTAATTTCTATCACTTTCATTTCTTTTTCTTTTTTCTGTAAAACTTGAAGCATTACATTGAATAAGAATAGAGTAGGAAATGCTTTGTGGTTTTAGCAATTTAGTACAGTGTTGGCTGTCATCCTCCGATCTTGATTTCGCTTCCCCAGATTGAACTGAGGTTCTGCAGTTTTATGTGGCAAGCATATTTACCTGTGGTCCTCTCCAGCCTGTGCTTTAGGTTTTTTCTTTTTTCTTTATTCTTTTTTTTTAATGTATCTTTTTTTAAAGATATTTTTTCATTTACATTTCAAATGCTATCCCAAAAGTCCCCTATACCCTACTCCTGTCCTGCTCCCCTACCCACCCAGTCCCACTTCTTGGCTCTGGTGTTCCCCTGTACTGGGGCATATTATCTTCACAAAGACCAAGGGCCTCTCCTCCCAATGATGGCTGACTAGGCCATCTTCTGCTACATATGCAGCTAGTTTTGAGCTGAGATGGCAGGAAGAACCATCCAGAAACTGCCCCACCCAGGAATCCATCCCATAAACAGTCACTAAGCCTAGACACTATTGCATATACCAGCAAGATTTTGCTGACAGGACCCTGATATAGCTGTCTCTTGTGAGGCTATGCCAGTACCTGGCAAATACATAAGTGGATGCTTACAGTCAACTATAGGATGGAACACAGGGTCCCCAATGGAGGAACTAGAGAAAGTACCCAAGGAGCTGTAGGGGTCTACAACCCTATAGGAGGAACAACAATATGAACTAACCAGTACCCCCAGAGCCTGTGCCTGTAGCTGCATATGTAGTGCTGTAGGTTTCTATTGGCAAACTGTATGCTGTGGTATGTTCCTCATCGGTTCTTCAGAGTTTTTATCATGGGGGCTTTGTCAGAAACCATTTCTGTTTCTGTTTCTGTGTAATGTATGTTCTTGAGTCTACTTGTGTGACAGATTTTTACATTTGTTTATTCACACATGTCAAGTTATCCTTGATTCTATAAAAATGAATCCCATTCATCTTTACATCTATTTCATTAATATAATTGGCCTATAGTTTTCTTTTTGAGTGTGTATCTTTCTCTGGTTTTGATAGTAGATTAACAGTGGCTTCATCATCTTTTTCTGTTTTGTGGGATAAATAATTTTAGGAGCATTGAGTTCTTAGTTGGGAGACTTAATGCTGTTTCAACCTCATTGTTACAGGTCTGTTTAAGTTGCTTATCTCCACAGTTTAATTTGGCAGATCATATAGTCTAGAAGTTTCTCAATATCTTAAACATTTTCAAATTTGCTAGAATTGGTTTTTCAATATTCCCTGTTGAATCATTAGTATCTGTGGTAAAGATAAAAGACCCCCCTTTTATCTCTAATTTTATCAGTAGAATTTTTCTATCTTTTGGTTAGTTTAGCTAAAGGTTTGTCAGCTTTATCTTTTTAATGAATAGATTACTTTGCTCCATTGATTCTTGGTTGTTGTAGAAACCCCGGACTGGGATTAAAGTAATTTCAACACTATTGCTCTTTATAGTTCTTTTTCACTGATTCCTGTCCTGATATTATTTTTAAAGACTTTTATTTATGTGTATGTGTTGTTGGCTGCTTGTCTATGTATCTCGTGGGCGCAAGTGCTCACAGAGGTAAAAGTCCTGGAACTGGATTTGCAGGAAGTTGCGACCTGCCTGATGTAGTGCTGGGCTTGTAGACTTGGGTTCCGTTCTGCTCTATCTGCTGGGTCATCTCTCCAGCCCATCTTGACCTATTACTGTTTCTTCCTATTTACTGATTTTGGCTTGGCTTGTCCTTCTTTTACTTCATCCCCAGTTACTTGAGATCTATGTAATTTTAAAAAAAAGTTAGGCATTCATGGCTGTGAACTTCTCCTAGAACTGTTCTCTTTGTACTTTTTTATGCCTCTTGTTCTGATACAGTGTGTTTTCATTCTCATTGAATTCTGAAAATTTTAGATTTTTCCTTCTTTCAAACAGAACCAAAACCAAACAACAACAACAACAAAAACAAAAAAACAAAAGAATCTCCTTTTAGTTACTGACTTATCATTTAGTAGGTTTTTATTTAGTTTCTATACATTTATAATTTTTTTCTTTAGTTTCTCTGACCTTTGCTTTCTAGTTTTAGAAATGACTTGTACTTCCTTGTATTTGTTAATTAATACTTGCTTATATTATGATCTCTTTCAGAGCATGTTTTATGGACTGCTAATATATTCTATAGTCTTTGGATTGAATGCTCTGTAGATTTCTACTTGATTTCTGTTATTATTTAGCTCTGATACATCTTTGTTGACTATAAATTGATGATTGATTGATTTCTTTTTCCTTTTTCTCCTTTTTTTGATTTTTTTATTAGATATTTTCTTAATTTACATTTCAAATGTTATCCCGAAAGTTCCCCCACCTTCCTCCGCCCTGTTCCCCTGCCCACCCACTCCCACTTCTTGGCCCTGTCATTCCCCTGTATTGGGGTATATAAAGATTACAATACCAAGGGGCCTCTCCTCCCAATGATGTCTGACTAGGCCATATTCTGCTACATGTAGAGCTAGAGACACCTGTTCTGGGGTTCTTGTTAGTTCATATTGTTGTTCCTCTTCTAGGGTTGCAGACCCCTTCAGCTCCTGGGGTTCTATCTCTAGCTTCTCCATTCTGGGGCCTGTGTTCCATCATATAGATGATTATGAGCATCCACTTCTGTACAAGACAGCTATATCAGGGTCCCTTAAGTAGGCACTAGCTGTCCTATGCAATAGTGTCTGAGTTTAATGACTGATTATGGGATGGATCCCCCCTGGTGGGGTAGTCTCTGTATGGTCCATCCTTTCGTCTTAGCTCTAAACTTTGTCTCTGTAACTCCTTTCATGGGTATTTTGTTTCCTATTCACAGGAGGAATGAAGTATCCACGTGCTAGTCTTCCTTGATTTTCTTGTGTTTTGCAAATTGTATCTTGGGTATTCTAAGATTCTGGGCTAATATACACTTATCAGTGAGCGCATATCCAATGACTTCTTTTGTGATTGGGTTACCTCACTAAGAATTATATCCTCCAGATACATCCATTTGTCCAAGAATTTCATGAATTCATTTTTTTTTAATAGCAGAATAGTACTCCATTGTGTAAATGTACCACATTTTCTGTATCCATTCCTCTGTTGAGGGACATCTGGGTTCTTTCCAGCTTCTGGCTATTATAAATAAGGCTGCTATGAACATAGTGGAACATGTGTCCTTTTTACTAGTTGGAACATCTTCTGGGTATATGCCCAGGAGAGGCATTGCAGGATCTTTCGGTGTACTATGTCCAATTTTCTGCTTTTTCTCCTTTTTTTTTTTTTTAATGACCTGTTTGGTGAGAGAAGGCTGTTCAGTTCTCCACTTTTATTCTGGTGATGTTGGTATTCCATCTACATCCAGTTGTGTTGGTCTCATGAAATATGTATATGTTTGTTTAGAGTTTTTACATCATAAGAGATTGTTTACTTAATAAGTGATTTATTGCAAATAATGTCAGTTTTAAGCCTAATTTGTCTGATATTAATATGGCTACCTAAAGCTCCTTTTCCATAGTTCCATTTACTCAGAATGTTTTCAGCTATCCTTGCACCCTGGGCTATTAGTTATCGTTACAAGTTAGGTAGGTTGTAAAGCTGTTGGAATCACCAAATGAATGGAGCTTATTAATGAATTCTGGTAGTCTATATTGTGTTTTGAGTTTATTATTTGTGTATGGAGTTTATTAACATTCAGAGTTACTGTTTAGAGGCACTATTCCTTTAATCTCATTGTTTCAATGTTGGTATATTTTTTAGTCTCTTGATTATTTACGGCATTTTATTATTTGCTGTTTTCTTCTCAAATGTGTAAAGATATCTTGACATTAACTTTTGTAGCACTCCTGATCTCGTTATGCCTTTATTTTGTTTATAATTTACACTTTTTATTTCTGTTTCAGTTACTTAGCTGCTAGATATTATAATCTGGGTTGCCAGCTGTGCTAGTTGTTTCTTTCTCTGAGCCTTCTATGTGTTGTATGCTCTCCTGGCATTTAGAGACTTTGGTTGTCAGTGCTAGTTTCCTCATTGGCTTGCCTTTCTAGATGATGTAATGCTTTAGTCTTCCAGTTTTCTCTCTTTTTTGTTTTATAGACTATTTTCTAAGTATAATATCATATGGGAAATTGTTTTCTGTTCTGATCTGTTTTGGCATTCTTAAGTTGTTTTGCATCTGCTTGGCAATATCTTTCCCTAAACTTGGGGATTTTCCTGCTATTATTTTATTAGTTTTTTATTCCCTGAGCTTGTTTTTACAAGTATGTCCAAGATTCATATAAGTCCAATCTTTTTTTTTTTTTTTTTTTTTTTTTAGACAGGGTTTCTCAGTGCAACAGTCCTGGTTGTCGTGTGGCACTTACTCTGTAGTCTGCCTTGGGTTTAGCTAAACCCGATTTTTTGTATACCTTACATGTTTGTATTTTCTTATTAAGTTTTTTATTGTCTTAATATTCTGATTCAGTTGTCTTGTTCCAACCAGGGTCCTCTGTCTTCCACTTGATTCTCTTTATACATGATGCTTTCCACTCAGTTCTCTCCTTCAAGTTTTTTATTTCCAACATTGCAATTTGAGGTTTTATTTGTTTCTAGCTTTATTGAATTCTCTATTGCCTTCCTTATTTCATTCATTTGCTTTTTTCTTTGAATTTATAGCAAAATTGGTTTGTATCCTCTTTGGTTTTGTTGAACATTCTTAACCATTTTTAAAAACCCTTTTCTATTTCATCTAATTTACTCTATTGGAAGCCATCACTGTGCCATTGGTGGGGGTCAGGCTGCCCTGATTTTCATGTACACTGTGTTTCTACATAGGCATTTATATATTTGGATTAGCTTGTTAGTGAGATCATTGTTATTCTTTCAGGGTACGTATTTTTAAAGTGTTTTAATAGGACTAGATTGTAACATTGAGTCCACATGCTGAGGACACATGACCTGAAGCACCACTCCAAGAGAATACTAACCGTGCTAGCTTCCCTAGCTAGTTGTGGACAGGCCTGGTATGAACATAGAGTAATAGTTGAAAATAATTGCTTTTTCAAATTCAACAACTTATGCAGAATAAAAGAACATTTATAGAATACTGTGCAGTTGGGTATTAGTCACTGAGGATAGGAAAGTAAAGAAAATGAGCTTTGTATGACCAGGAATTAGTTTAACAGAAATAAACTGTACAAGTAGCTAGAAACAGGGAGTTGAGAAATTGTTATGGTAAATTTATCTTAAAGATTATAATTAAATATATTTACTTAATTGTGAGGATGAGATTGTGATCCATTTAACTTTGCCAGTTTGAGAATAATCAGCCTGTGTCCTGCTGAAACCTGCTCAACCTGCTCTGATCTGTTTTGGTGTACCCCAGTGAATTTCAAACAGGTTGTCTACAGGAGCAAACTTCTTTCTGCCCTGGTGCCAGCTTTACCTTGGGAGGTGTCACCCCAGAGTCACAGTCTCCAATTTCTTTTAATATTTTGAGTTTACCATTGCAGTTGGAAATGTCTTAGCAAGACCCGAGCCACTTTTGTCTGCAGACTTGAGTTTGCCTTCTCCACTGAGTTTCAGTTAAGTTCCTGTGAGCTGGTTCCCTGTTTTTCTGGTTCTGCTCTGTTTCCTGGAGTTAGGGGTCGTGTTGGAATTGTATTTTCTGTTCTTCTAGCCAAGTAGCTTAATTGCAGAGATTTAGTATCTGCTCCCCTGGGCGTCTGCTTTCATAGGTAGGCCCTGCTACAGGAGCTTTTCCCCTATTTTATTTATTGGATCTAGTGGTGGTTTATGAGGGTGTTTTTTCCCCAATTCCCTGCTATTTGTGTTTAGAGCTGTCTGTTCTAGTGTGTAATATTTGTTGCTTTTGTATTTTATCTAGTGTTTCCTAAGCTATCCTCCCTTGCCATTCTCACCTATTTTTTCTTTTTAAAGTCACAGGTTGGAAGTTTTCTGGTAGGGGTTTTGGAGAGTGCTGCTTGCACACACTCCACCATTTTTTCTCTAATTTGACTATTCAATGTTTTTGTGGGTGTTTGTTATTTTATGTGGCTTTCCCCTAAGTTTATTTTTCATCTTTATTAGTTTGTTTATCTTTCATTCTTTATTGTTGCAATACCTTGCTATGTAGTCCTGGCTAGATAGCGTTGTATTCACTAAGTTACCTAGAATAGCCTCGACCTCACTATTGTTCTCCTGCCTCCCACTCCTGAGTACTGTGCACCACTGCACCCAATTGCTCCCCTCTTGAATGATGAGCAAATTGTTTTCTATTGTTTTTAAGGCTTAAGTTTTATATTAGAGAAGTTTTGACTGGACATGTTGGTACTTGATAATCTCATTGATAATCCCATGACTCCATAGGCTGAAAAGGAATGAAATGAGGCTAGTGTGGCTATAATAATGCAACATTTCTTTCTCAAAAAATTTGTATCCATAATTTGAAATATTGTTACTATTTTATTTGTATTAATTAAAATTTGAGGACTTAACACCTTTATTGTGTAGACGTTTATGGAAATCTTTGATACCTCAGGTGCTGACAGCAAAGGAGAAGAAGACACAGTTGGATGACAGAACAAGAATCACCGAGCTGTTTGCTGTGGCCCTTCCACAGTTATTAGCTAAAGTAAGTTGTGCTAACTCAGTGTTCCTCATACGTCATAGATTCTTTCAAAGTGGCACAGCCTAGGCTTAGTTAGCATGATTATAGTGTCTTTAACGTTATCTTTTTTCCCCCAAAAGTACTCTGTAGATGCAGAAAAGGTGACCAACTTGTTGCAGTTACCTCAGTACTTTGATTTGGAGATATACACCACTGGGCGATTAGAAAAGGTAAGGTGTTTTCTGTATATAAAATCGGAGTGGAGAAAATGCTATTTTAATTTACCCTATCATACAGTTTCTTATATTATAAATATGTACTATTGTACTATTATACTATTTAGATGGAAACTATATCTACTATATTTTATACCAGTTACATTAGAGAATGGTATAAGTGGGCTTCCCTGTTGCCTTATGCCCATAGATATACTTCCATTCTTATACATTCTTTGAGTAATATCACCGATCATTTATACTTACTCTTTGTCATGAATTGTTAGTATTATTTAGTAGTAATAAAACACTTTGTATGTGCTCTAATAACCACTGAAAGTTCTTTATAGATATTGAATGTTAACATCTTATCAAAGCCCTGTGAGATAGATACTATTTCCATTAAAGTTGCCTAATAAGTATGAACCAGTGTATTTGTTTACCAAACTGAGATATTGAGTATATTTCAAAACTATCCTAGTTTGTAGTTTCCTATAGTCACAATATGCCTCCTGTATATTCTTTAGTAGGGCGTACATGCAATAGACATACCTTTAATCACTGAGCTATATCCTTAGCCTTGTACCTTATTAGTTTTAATGCAAACCGTTTTATTTTGTAGCATTTGGATGCCTTATTGCGCCAGATCCGAAATATTGTAGAGAAGCACACAGACACAGATGTTTTGGAAGCATGTTCTAAAACTTACCATGCATTATGTAATGAAGAGTTCACGATCTTCAACAGAGTAGATATTTCAAGAAGTCAGCTGATTGATGAACTAGCAGATAAATTTAACCGGCTTCTTGAAGATTTTCTGCAAGAGGTATATCTTACAAGTATTTTGTCTGTTGGATTCTTTCCTTCCAGTAATTGAGTCACTCAGCATTAGTCTTATGATAGTCTAGTGGTGTAGTGGTGAGTCTTTTCAGTTCTATGAATCATCAGACTGCTATTACTCTTCAACTAAAATATGAAAATGGCAAGGATATGCAACTTTGAAAATATGGCAGGCAAAACTAGGATTTCCTCTCTTATGTTATAAAGAAATTAACTGGAGATTTTCCTGATCTTAGTTGAAAAAATCATTGTTAGGGTATAGATAAGAGTTAAAATGAAGGT
The DNA here is from genome assembly GCA_902729485.2 of Mus minutoides. Taxonomy (NCBI): domain Eukaryota; kingdom Metazoa; phylum Chordata; class Mammalia; order Rodentia; family Muridae; genus Mus; species Mus minutoides. Next base: position 3,598,287 of record LR749493.1, read on the forward strand.
ATCTTCATTGTATTTTCATAGTTTCTTAAGTTGATATTATGGCTGGGCATGGTGGCGCACACCTTTAATCCCAGCGGCAGAGGCAGGTGAATTTCTGAGTTTGAGGCCAGCCTGGTCTACAGAGTGAGTTCTGGGACAGCCAAAGCTACACAGAGAAACCCTGTCTCAAAAACAAACAAGTTGCTATTATGATCACTGTTGCTTTTGGAGTTTCTTACGTTGTACTTTGAAGGAGGATTATATTGACACACAAACACGTATTTTTAGAGGGATTTGTTTTTCTAGAAATACGTGTGTGTGTGTGTGTGTGTGTGTGTGTGTGTTTTACTTGAATCAAGTCAAGTCACAATTGTCCATTTATTTTCTTTAACCCTTTTTATTGAGACAGGCTTTTTATTGAGACTAGGCTGGCTTTGAGCTCTCACAGATCTGCTTGCTTCTACCTCTGAAATGCTCAGATTAAAGTTATCTGCTACTATGCCCAGCAGACATTTACTCTTGACACTGTTCACAAGAGTTAGAAATTGTGAACATTTTAGTGTCCAACAATAAGAGTGAATGCACTGGCTAACAATTATAATAACCCTAGTACCCTGGAACCCAGAACAGAAGAGTAATTTTCAGTTTGAGGCCAGTTCAAACTACATAGTGACTATCAGGCCAGCCAGAGCTTCCTTCTAGCACCTCTTCTATACCACCTTGTTATTGACAGCCTCCAAGTCATTTCCAGATTTCCTAGTTTATAAATATTTTCATACACAGTTACCTCATTTGGCACATTTTAATAGTTGTGTTCATGCTTGAGTAGTTAAGTTGTTAACTGTAGTTAAGACAAGGTAATTTTATACCAATAATAGTTTGTTAACTTTTTTATTTTTAAGAAAAATTAAAGTATAAAGTGGTGTATTTAGCAATCTAGATTTCAGTACTATAGATAATTAGGTTCATAATATTCTCCAAAGTGTGAACAGTCAGGACTCATATATATCATAGGATTTGTCTCACTTATGTGTGATTGTTTTGATATTTCTTTCTCTTAGGTACTATTTTTTTAAATCTAGTCCTTTTGTTATTATATGGTCTCTTGCTTGTCATCTAATGTGTGTTTCTTTATTAGCAGAGCATGTAGTACTGGGAAATAAAAAATTTTAAATAGTTTCCTGTCTGTATTTCATAATAGGAGCTGGGAGGACAGTATTCTATTTTCTCCTTTTCCTTTTTTGCCACTGTTTACAATCTTTTGTTGACTCAGCCACATTGTCTTAAATTTGGCAGATATAGGTCTTGAATGATGAAGCTTTTTTTTGTGTTTTATTGTCATATTCTTTTTTTTTTCACCTAAGGTGATGTCACCATTTCAGTAACCCAACACTTATTACTTGGTAGCTCTTTACTTGATCTGAACCAAAGTGATTGAGAAATAGTTTAACTTTGGTATTTAACTTTGCGTGTGTGTGTGTGTGTGTGTGTGTGTGTGTGTGTGTGTGTCTGTGTGTGTGTGTGTGTGTCTGTCTGTCTGTCTGTCTGTGTGTGTTTGAGACAGTATCTTACTTTGTAGACCAGACTGGTCTTGAACTCAAGATCTGCCTGTTTCTACCTCCCAAGTACTGGAATTAACAGTACCACTATGCTGCTTATTATTGTTGTTGTTGTTATTATAATTATTATTTGTTTTATCGAGACATGGTTTCTCTGTGCAACCCTGGATTTCCAGTAATTCACTCTGTAGATCATGCTGTCCTTGAACTCACAGAGATCCCTACCTTGAAAGTGCAGGAATTAAAGCCATGTTCCACCACCTGGTCGATTATTTTGTATTTCTTAATATGTAATTAATAATTCATAGGGAGAAGAACCTGATGAAGATGACGCATATCAGGTATTGTCAACATTGAAGAGGATCACTGCTTTTCATAAGTAAGTTGGATCTGTGAGTTTTTGATATATAGCAAAATAACCTTGTGTATTTTGTGTTTTTATTCTTTCAATTCCTCCTCCTCTTCCTCCTCCTCTTCCACAACTTCTTCCTCCTCCTCTTCCTCTTTTTCTTCTTTTTAAGAAGGCATGTTATATTCTGAAACAACTATGGGTCGGCTTAGTTTTTAAAATTTTATGTGTTTTGTTTTGTTTTACAGTGCTCACGATCTTTCAAAGTGGGATTTGTTTGCTTGTAATTACAAACTCTTGAAAACCGGAATTGAAAACGGAGATATGCCTGAGCAGGTTTTTATTTATTTCTATGTGACGTATCTACTGGATATGCTGCACTTTGACAGTAAAAGGTTGTGACTTATTTCACCCGTCATCTTGTTTTTCTTTTTATAGATTGTTATTCACGCCCTGCAGTGTGCTCACTATGTAATCCTTTGGCAGCTTGCTAAGATCACTGAAAGCACTTCTACAAAGGTATGTGGTAGTTCCATGGTGTTCTTGCTAACTAATACCCCTAATTTTCAGCCCCTTTAGACTTTTAGTAAGAACAAAGTCAGTGAAGTCATATGTATTTCTACTTTATTCTATGTAGGCATAGTTCTAGTTTGCATATTCAATGAAACATTGATATGTTTTATGTCAAGGAATGATTTTGCGGGATTTAAAATTTGTTCACATGAAAATATTACATAATTTGACTCTCTGTATTCTTAATATTGTTAAATTTTTAAAATATATGAAGGTAATTTTTAAAGATTTATTTATGTGTATGGATGTTTTGTCTACATGCATATTTGCACACCAGAAGAGGGCATCAAATCCCATGAAACTCCAGTTAATGATGGATGGTTGTGAGCCATTGTGTAGGTCCTGGCAATTGAACTCAAGACCCCTGGAAGAACAGCCAGTGCTCTTTACTACTGATCTGTCTCTCAGCCCTAAGAAGATATATTTTGTAGAACGATTGAGTACTTTTGACCTGGAACCTTTAAAGCAATTGCACAAAGTGATTAGATTTCATAAACTGAAGATAATGAGCCAAGTCACTCTAAATTGTCTCATGCACCAATTATTTCTTGAGGATCACATTTGTAGTTTTTAAGATTTCTCAAATTCAGTTTTTTTAAGGTTTCTTTTTTAAGTTCTGTATTTCAATGTGCTGTCTTTCATGTATGTATATGTATCACTTGCTTGTCTGTTAGATCCCCTGGAACTGGGCTTACCCATGGTTGAGATAGCCCTTGGGAATCGAATCTTGCTCCTTTATAAGAGCAACCAGTGCTCCCAGCTACTAAGCCATCTCTCCAGCCCCCCCAAGAGCATGTTTTGTGTTTGTATTGAAGATAATCATTCTGAGTGGGTTCATTTAACAAAATATTAAGTTACTGGGAGTTAAGGATTAGGCTGTACATAAGCATTCTTCTGAAAAATGAATTTTTCTGTTTTCAGTTTTCTCCCATTTATTGATGTAGTTTGTACATTTAAGGGACACTCGCTCAAATAAGAAATGAAAGATACTGTTTATTTCGTCCATGAATTTTCCACTTTCTAATAATTGAACATGGATAATATTTATTTAATCATTCTGAGCTGGTGTTTTCATTGAAGTTATCTGTTCTCTGGTCATTTAAGATATTATCAATATGCCAATTTTTAAAGTTTTTCTATTTGTTTTTTGTTAACCTTTAGTTACAAGATAATGGTTTTCATTGTGACATTTTTCACTTATGTGTATCTAGTTTGTCTTCTGTTTCTGTGGTGAATACCATAGCCAGAAGCTACTTGAGGGAGGAAAGGCTTTATTGTATCCTAGTCATACAGGCCACAGTGTATCATTGAAGGAAGTCATAGTAGGAACTCACTAGCTACTGAGCACCCCTCTAAGGATACCACTACCCACAGTGGGTCTGGGTCCTCCCATATCAGACATGGCTGCTTGCCATTCTGATTTGGGCAATTCCCCAATTGTGTCAAGTTACTAGCTATAGTAATCTCGGATGATTGTACCTTACTTGGCCCCCTCTCCCGCTATCTTGTTTCCTCTCCCCTCTGTCTTGTCCACTTCCTTCCCTGAAATATTCCTCATTGTCTTCTAATGTCCTTTTGTATACATGTGTATTTATGAGTATATATTTAAATTCATACTCTGAATATGAAAAGGTACATGCAATTTTTCTTATTCTTTTCCTCTTGCATTACCTTTTTCTTCTTTTAGAGCTATTCTTTCCCCAACTGAGTTACAGTTGTATTTAAATATGTATACATAAGTATGTTTGTCTATTCTTTTAATATAGTGCTTATAATTTCATTGTTGATTACCCTTGTATTATAGTCCCGTGTCATTGTTGCTTTTTGATATTTATAACAAGCTCATTTATACAAATTATATATATACAAAATTATAGAAGTAGTTATTGAAAGCAACACATACACACCAAGTATAGGTGCTGCATATAAGGGAAAACTAGAATATTTGTCTTTCTGAATCTGGCTTTTTTCCCCTTAAATACAATGATCTTCAGTTCCACCCACTTTCTTATAAATGGCATAACTTTATTATGGATGCATACCTCATTTTATGTACCTCTTCATCTGTTCGTGGGCATGTTCTCTGGTTCCACTGCTTACTCATAGCAGTAATGCAGCAGTAACATGGATGTACAGTTATCTCCGCAGTCTTAGAATCTTTTGAGTGGTACTTAAAAGTTTCTACTAGGTATTTTGAATTGCTCTTTGTGGAGATTTAAAAAAAAGAGAGGAATCTTCTATTGTAATAAGTTATGAAAAATAAATTTATACTAAAAATACAAGTGCAGCTAATATAGTTATATCCATGAGTTGTTAATGTAATATTTTAAAACATTTATGTTAAATTTATTTCAAGGAGGACTTACTGCGCTTAAAGAAACAGATGAGGGTATTTTGCCAGATATGTCAACATTACTTGACTAACGTGAATACTACTGTTAAGGAACAGGTTAGTAATCACCCGGGAAGAGGGAACCTCAGGTATGGAATTTCCTGGATCAGACTGAGAGATTATCTTGACTGATGACTGACTGATGTAATGTGGGATGGAGGGTCCAGTCCTCTGTGAGCAACACCATCCCAAGGTGGTGTGTTTAACATACAAACCGTTTAAAAATTTTAATAGTAAGGATATCTAATATGCTATGCTTTAAAGAAACACTCAACATATTGAACTTGTCCATAATAAAATGGGCATATTCATTTGATAGGAGCTTATGTTGTGCGCGTGTGTGTGTGTGTGTGTGTGTGTGTGTGTGTGTGTGTGTGTGTGTGTGTGTGTATGGCATCATATATAGCCAATTAATGTTGCTAAAAATAACGTGAAATTATTGCTTGTATAGTATAGTGCAAGCATTAGTAGTTATTTAAGAAATAATAGTTCTTCAGCTTTAAACTCTTCAGAAAATACTAACTGAATTTTTAAATTATTTCAAATACAGTAAATTATATTTTCCCCCACACTAAATACATTCTTTTTTTATTCTATTTATGACATTTGATAATAAACTTAATAACATCATTTTCCTTTATTTTATCAGGCCTTCACTATTCTATGTGATATTTTGATGATCTTCAGTCACCAGATTATGTCTGGAGGGCGTGACATGTTAGAGCCATTAGTTTACACTCCTGATTCTTCGTTGCAGTCTGAGTTGCTCAGCTTTATTTTGGATCATGTCTTCATTGAACAGGATGATGATAGTAATAGTGCAGGTAATTTTATTCTCTTCATCTCCTGTGTATGTGTATAATAACACAGGTAGCCAAATTCAATATGAAAGCAAGGTTTGTTCTGTCATGAGTGTCCTATATGGTGTTGTAGAGTATATGCTTTTATATATATGCTTAGATACATAGCTCTTACATTTCTAGTATGAACCTGCTGAACAATTGTGAGGATTAAAAGCGCTAAGGCCCACATTCAGACAATTTTAGGAGCATAGGACATTTATTTTACTTTTTATTGTATATTTATATATCATATAGGCTTTGATATTTTGTGATCCCTTTTGAAAACATGTTAGAAATAATGTTTGAAACTTTACTATGGGGGCAGTTAGAATACTTACAATTGAATTATCAAAGCACTCAGCCTTTTAAAAAATTACTCTTCATATTCCAGTTGCACTGACAGATCCCTTATTTGAACATGAGGTCATAGAAAACCAAGTAGTATTTGGTGTTTTCTGCATTTTAAAGTTATATTTAAAGGAAAATAAAACATCAACACATTTCTATTCATATATTAATTCAACACTGTGTGATGAGTTCTGTCTCCTAAAGAAACATAAAATTCAAGACTTGGCTTGAGACCCATATTTAACGATAGAAAGTTTCTTGCTTACAAAATAAAACCATATCTAGAATACAACTGAGAAGCCCAGGGTAACCAAAACTGTGGTTAGAAATCCATCTAGTAAAGTTTGTCAAGTGTGTCTACCCTTTGGTACTCCAGTGCATGTATCTCAGAGTAGCTATAAATGTGCACAAATGCAGACAACAGTGTCAAAACCTGGCCAGGCCTGAACATTTTACACTTTTAGGTTTTCATCTTGCACTTGGGGCTGTAGGCTTAAGTATACTTTTCACTATTAATTAGATATGAGAAAAATAAGACTGTCTTTTATCTCAAGAATTAAAGTGGAAAAGACATCTGAAATAAAATAGTTTTAATATATTTTTAAAGGTAATAGAAGGTTGTATAAAGTGTGCCAATAAGTTCATCTGGTTGGCAACATTAGTAGACACCAGTAGCTGAATTACATGTGGAAAGATGAGAAAGACTCTTGTAGAAATTGTGTGCAAAGTTTTCTTCTAAAATCCCGTCGAAGGTTTGTAATACAGCTTTGGTTAGTTGACGATCATTGACTTCATTTAGATCATTCCGAACCAAATGAAAGTGAGTCTCAGGTTCAGAGGATGAAGTTTTCTGTTTTCAACGCTTGGACCGTTATTTTTCTGTTAAGCTTTTTAAATCCCAGCACTCGGGAGGCAGAGGCAGGCGGATTTCTGAGTTACAGGCCAGCCTGGTCTACAAAGTGAGTTCCAGGACAGCCAGGGCTATCCAGGGAAATCCTGTCTCGAAAAACCAAAAAAAAAAAAAAAAAGAAAGATATTCTACTCTTGGCACACATGTTTACATGTACAAACATGTCCATCGATCTTTGTGGCTGTATGTTTTTTGAAAGAGTTAAAACACACCCTAATTCATGACCCATCAACAATATCATTATTTTCCTTTTACCTAGAAGTACCCAGTGTTGATCACATATTCCATACTTGGAAGTTTTCTATAATTTCCTGTTGCTAACTTTCACATGAATGCTGTTATGTTGAATGTTTTAAAACATACTCTTTTAATTTTAAAATTGTTTTTAAGTATTTATGTGTTACTGCAATTTATTTGTCTCAGCCACTGAGGATCATACAAATTGACCACCATACATTTTATATTTCCTAATGTTAGACATTTTGATTATTTCTACTTTCCCCCGATTATAGATTGCTACAACAAATACACTTATACTATATACATATAAGTGCTTTTATTATATGAGTTGGATTGTGGGCTGTTTTTTTTATATTTTTATTTAGCTATGGATTGTCAGATAGTTGAATTGTTTGATCTCCCTACCACCAACATACCATTTTTTTGCTATACAGTTGTCATAATCCTTGATGTTGTAAACTATTACATCCTTGATTTGTAATCTATACCTACTATATAGTTAAATAGGAAATGTATCCGGAGGCGATCCAGTGATAATATTCAACAATAGAGGCAGCTGACACTTGTGAACAGCCATGCTAGTCAATCCTGTTCATTTTTGAATCCTCATAGATATTCTCTTCATTTGACAACTTAGTCTGTAGGAGGAAGTCTATACCTTATGTTCTTGCAAATATTACTTATGACTGAAAATTATGTAAAAATGATTCAGTATGATAGTCATTAAGAATAAGTTAGGCCGGAAGGTAGTGGCGCTTGCCTTTAATCTAGCATTTGAGAGGCAAAGGCAGATCTCTGAGTTTGAGGCCAGCTTGGTCTACAGAGTGAGTTCCAGGACCACTAGGGCTATACAGAGAAGATCCTGTCTTGAAAAATAACAACAATAAAATAGTTTATAACATTCAGTATAACTTTTACAATGTAAATTATACATTTTAAAATTGCTATTTAACTGCTTTGACATGTTGGAGTGCATACTTAAGATAAAAGTTTTGATGATATTCTAAAGTTCTAATTTGATTTTAGGGCTTTTAGGTATAACTTACTGATAGAATATGGACTAAGCATTCTTCCTGCTTTACTCTCAGTCATTAGTTCCCCTAAATCATTAAGGTGGATAGCTTCCTACTTGCTGTCAGATACTGAGAATCTTGTACTGAAAGGCTAACAGGATATAGACCAACTAATTGTTCACAAAATATGTCTAATAAAGATATTAAGATTAATATCACTAAAGAACTAATAACCAAACAAAACTGGAACCATAGTTTTCTTTTATGTGCCATAGTTTTGTTTATAATTAATTCTTATTTGAAATCTCTCCATAAGGAAATTCTTGGTAATGTGTACCCACATTACTGTATCTGTGTTAACTTGGAGATACATACACACACACACACACACACACACACACACACACACACACACAGTTACCTCACATACATACAGTTTTCACACCTTGAGGCAGTATCCATGTTGACCTTAGCAGTATCTGGCTAGCTGGCGCATTCTGAACTTCATCTATTCTCTTGTCTGCTCCTCCAGTCTGTGGAGGTAGAGGATGTCTAATATCTGAATTTGAGGACCGCCTGGAGTTCCAGCCAGTCATGTCAATATAGTGAAATCCTGCATAAATAAATAAGAATGTATGAGAATGAGTCAGAGATAAAATGGGCTGAGATCATCTTTGAGTTTTTCTCAGATTAGTTGGCTTTCCTTGAGGAAAATTTTACCTGTTTTTGAATATGCAGGTCTTTTTGAAAAATTTTGTTGGGAAGTATAAGAATCCATTAGATGAACCTAACTTTATAAATGATCAGTTACTTATATCTGTTCCTTTTCCATGATGTCTCATAAATATAATATATTATCGAGTACTTGTAACTTTGAATTGGCTTTAATGTTTCCTTTTCCACTTTTCAAATTTCCAATAAGGGGGCAGGTATATAGTATATGTTTTAAAAAGTATGGTTGAAGTTAAAATACAAGATGTATTGATTATTGGATCCCTTCTTTCAGATGGTCAGCAAGAGGATGAAGCCAGCAAAATTGAAGCTTTGCATAAGAGGAGAAATTTACTTGCAGCATTTTGTAAGCTAATTGTATATACAGTGGTGGAGATGAACACAGCTGCAGATATCTTCAAGCAGTATATGAAGGTGAGGTTGAAAGTATACAGTGGGATAGTATTTCATGCTTAAACAAAACCTTATTTATCTGATCTATCTGATCTGAGTTTGAGTCTCACTATGTAGCTTTGTCTGTCTGTCCTGGAACTCAGTGTGTAGATAAGGCTGACTTTGAACACACGTGCATCTGCCTCCTGAATACTGGGATTAAAGGTCTGAGTCACCACACCCAGTATCTTTCCTCTACAAATAAAAATACATGTAATTTGTTAAAACCTAATTAATTTTCTATTTTGAATATTTTACTATATGAAAGAGGTTTAGCATCATTTAAAAGTAGTTTCGAAGTTACATCACTTGTCATGATGAATGATTTTTATATCTATCCTCTCCTCAACTTTTATTAAATGGCGTTACCAATGTGTATTTATTATTTGGCTATGTGGCTCTTGCTGGTAATCCCAGCACCTAGGAGGCAGAGGCAGGAAGATTTCTTTGAGGTCAGCCTGGTCTACAGAGAGGTCCAGGACAGCCAGAGTTACTTGGTGAGATGTGTTAAAACATAGTAAATCTCCTCTCTTATCTTTGATAGCTGTTTTATAGGTGTTAAAAACACTTTTAAATTAGAAAAATTGCACATATGTAATATATAACACAAATTTTAGACACAGTCGTTCATGAACTATTTGTTTCTGTAAATCAAATTAGCAAGTTCACCTCCTATCTCATTAACAATTAGAGTAACTGACTATATTTACTGTCCTTAAAGAAAACCTAGTGTTACCTCTGAAACTCAGTATAACTTAGTAACTTTTTAATTTCATCCCTTCTTTGTGTAAACAGTCTGGGCTGTTCAGTTTTGTTTTGAAGGTTAAAGCTGTTTTAGAAATGCCCTTAAACCCTCAGCACTGTTACGCATTCCCTGTCATTGGAAAGTACAAATACATGCTCTGCTCTGTGCTAATAGAATTAGCCTAGTTAGTCTTATTGTCCAATCATTTTGATAGATGAAACTCTAATTTGTATCAATTTGTTTTTCCAGTATTATAATGATTATGGCGATATCATCAAAGAAACAATGAGTAAAACAAGGCAGATTGACAAAATTCAGTGTGCTAAGACCCTTATTCTCAGTTTGCAGCAGGTAAGACTTTGAGGATCAGCTTTACTTAACACCCTTAACTGTCAGTAATCAAATTGGTAATAATTGTAACTGGGCAGAGAACATAACAGACAGTTCATAAAAATAGCAATACAAAATATTTATCATCCCTAGTAAAAGAATGTTTAACATGAAGTTGAAACACAAACATGAAGTGATTGAGTTTAGCTATAATTACCTCAATCAATACCTCAGAACTTGCAGTTAAGATCATTTTAATCCACTCTAAGCAATTTTCTTACTCATTTTTTTTCTTTTTGGTGTATGTCTGTGTGGTGTGTGTTTACATGAATATATATGCATGTATATACCTGTGTTCAGTTATGAGTGTGTAGGCCAGAGATTGATTCTTGGGTATTGTCTTTGTTTTTCTTTACTGAAGTGAGATCTTTCACTGAACCTGGAGCTTGTTTGACCCAGCATCATAGACAGGCTTTCACATCCACTTTTATTTGGATGGCAGGATTTGAACTTTGGTCCTCATGTTTGCATGCTAAGTACTTTATTCACTAAGCCATGTTCCCAGCCTCCTTGTATGATTGCCTGTGTACAAATGTCAGATTATGCATATGAAGAGCACAGGACAGTGTGAGGGAGTTGGTTCTCCTCATCTATCCTATGAGTTATGGTGATCACATTTAGATATCAGATGTATTGAAAAAAATCTTTACCAGTTATACTATCTTGCTTTTGTCTTACCATGTAGCCTAGGTTGGCCTGGCCTATTGCCTCAGCCTCCTAAGAACTGGAGGTCTGTATCATTGTTACTTGGATAGTTTTTAAATATGCAGGGTTTTGGTGGATGTTTGTATGTAGGAGCCAAAACAATGTGTGAATATGTGTGCCTGTATGTGTTGTTAATTGTTGTTGTTGTTCTTTTTTAAAGTGGAATGTAGGGCCCTTTGTATGTTGGGCAGATGCTCTACCACTTAGCCACCTTATTATCTTTATAGTATCTCTGTCACTGTTAAATATACTCACCATAGTGGACAGTTACTCTCTGTGGAATAATCCTCTTAATTGATTATTTCTGTTCAACTGCCCTAGCTTGTGGTCATAATCTCTTTATTCTCTGTATCTTTGGCTGCCACTTTGTTAGGTTCCAGTAGGTGCACTCATGGTATTTGGCTTTATATGTCTGGCTTATTTCATTTAATGAGTTGTCTTCTGCATTCGTCCATGCTTTTGTATATGACCTAACTGCTAAATAATACTCCCCTTTGTTGGTTTACAAGCATACATATGTGATACATGGCATTTATGCACGTGTGGAAAATTAAGTTGGCTCTATCTCCCGGTCATTGTGAATGACACACAGCAGTACAGCTGTCTCTTTGAAGTAACCATTTTCTTTTCCCTTTTATATAGATATTTTGGGGATTTTAATAGTTGATTATATTCCATTTTGTAGATGGATTATAATTTTAACAGACCTTGAGGTCTTTTATAAGTTTAATTATTAAACCGAAATATTTTGTGCATAATATTATGCATAAATATTATTTACTTTGGATCAAGTCTTAGAATTACTTAGTAAGAGGATATCAAAATTCAGAAGTTTTTGTTACTTTATGATGAAAGTTTATGATGTGAATATAAATCACTTGGAGGTAAACAGCACAGTGGCTGTAACTCATGAGACCCAGAAGCACATTCATCACCAGCACCAGAAAAACAGAGCAGAGTTGTCTAAAAGCTTGCCTTGAGTATTGCTTTCCTTGTTGTTACATGTGTTCATACCCAATTAATATTGGCTGATTCGTATTTGGATAAAAGTAACCTGGGGCTGGTGAGATGGCTCAGCGGGTAGGAGCACCCCACTGCTCTTCCGAAGGTGATAAGTTCAAATCCCAGCAACCACATGGTGGCTCACAACCATCCGTAACAAGATCTGGCTCCCTCTTCTGGAGTGTCTGAAGACAGCTACAGTGTACTCACATATAATAAATAAAATAAATCTTTAAAAAAAAAAGTAACCTATTGCGTTTAGGAGACCACTATGATTTCTATATTTAAAGTATATTATTGTCACACAGTAGTGCCTATTTAAATCATGGTTTTTTTGTTGTTTCAGGTGTCATCAATGCAGTATATCATTTGTCTCTTATATTTCAATTAAAAATGTGCTTAAAATATGTTAATTTATATTTATAAAAAATATTAAGTTTCCCTTCTTTTTTTCCAAACAGCTTTTTAATGAGATGATACAAGAGAATGGCTATAATTTTGATAGATCATCCTCAACATTTAGTGGCATAAAAGAACTTGCTCGACGTTTTGCTTTAACCTTTGGACTTGATCAATTGAAAACAAGAGAAGCCATTGCCATGCTCCACAAGTAAACAGTCTTCTAATACTTCATTGCTTGTATTTTCAAGAATCTTAATTTTGTGTCCATCCTTTTGTTTGGAATCCCTAATTAAGCTTGTTTTATTATTGGCTTATAAAGCTCCTAAGTTTAAAAGCTTATTGTAAATGTGGTCCCTTCCCTGCACTTTTATAAATATACATATGTGTATATGTGTGTACATGGGTACACCTGTGCAAACTGAACTCAAATGTCGTCATTCAGAATACTATCCATCTCCTTTGAAACAAGGTTTGTGCCTGGCCTGGAGCTCACCAATTCATCTATCTATATTGGTTGGCCAGTGAGCCCTAGGACTGCTTGTGCACTCTCATGAATTGCACATACTTATTGCTTTTATTTATTTCATTTAATTCTCTCCAAGCTTAATTTACTCTCTTACTTCATCTTGTTTTAGTATCTAGGTTATAATTTTAGGTACCATTTAAGAGCTATACATTAGTGTAAGAAGCACCTTTGTTTCCTGTGCTTCCCCTCCCAGTGTTGTCTTCATTGTTTCTCTACCCTATTATGTTTTGGTAGAGCACAGTGGTGGTTGTTATCTTGATATATTGTGATATTTAAATTGTGACATATTACTATATGGTTAAAATGGGCCCTGAGCTTAATTTTTAAAACTTTAAACAAGACATTGTAAGTGGGCATTATTCACTTAATCCTAAGTGATAGAGTATGACTTTGCTATTCTGAAAAAAAAACTATAGAAAATATTTGATCATTATGTAGAAGAATTTGGGCTATTTTTGTGGGAAAGAATATTTGAGTAAAGAATATATGTTGAGTTGTTTTTAGCATATTCCTGTAATCCTAAATGCATTAGGGGGGTTCCTCCTGAGCAGAAGGCTCCCAGGCTGAAAGCCTGCCTATGCTTCAAACATAGGGCAAAAGAGAATGGAGATTAAAGCAAACTAAACTTAGCTAATGGCTCACTCGTGCTGGTGTATATGTGTGTCTCTGTGTTATTTTGTGTTAGAATGATTTGATAATATTCTGAATTTAATTTTTGAAATATTTACAAATGAAGTAAACATTATAGTATTTATTTATATATTTATTTTATTATTATTTTATTTCCTCTACAGAGATGGTATAGAATTTGCTTTTAAGGAGCCTAATCCACAAGGGGAGAGCCATCCACCTTTAAATTTGGCATTTCTTGATATTCTCAGTGAATTTTCTTCTAAACTGCTCCGACAAGATAAACGAACAGTGTATGTATTTGCTACACATGTCCAGCTTAACTTCATTTTGAAATGCTAAAGAACAATTTGTTTTCTTTCTGATATATATCTGTGACATTATATTAATTTGTAAACTTTTCTACTTCACTTCATCAGTTTTAAAAACTATTCTGTGTATAATACTGAACTTTAGTATTGTGAGTTCTCCTCCCTGTATCGCTGTGTAGCTCAGCGCCTTTTAAATTCTTTGTTGAATAATTGCAGTAGCATTTAAAGGACTGCAATACTGAAAATCCATGATGCTCACCAGGTTAGTCTTTATCTTGAAATGTGGCTGTGCTGCAAAGCAAAACTGTCTTTTCCTTTAACGGTTTCTTTCCCCAATTTAATATTTAAAGCAAAAGTTTCTCTGAAATAATTTTCTAAAATGGTAACTTTCTAGGCTCACCTCCCCCCCAGCTCTTTGAGGTATAAGGGGGATAGAAAATTAGAAACACCACAGTTTAATATCTTGTAATTAACCCATGTCATCTTGCCAAACCTAGACTTTGCCATTTAAAGCAAAATTTGTATACCATTAATCAGAGAAATGCAGATTAAACAATGCCATTTCTTATGTAACAGATGAACAAGAGTAAATAACTCTGATAGCATTAATAGTTTAAAGGATGTAGAGCAGTAGAACATTACATACATTATTGGTGACTTAAAATTGACACATGTTAAGTTTCTATCTTTAGGCCTAATCACTTCTTCCTTCACATGTACACACCCTATAAAGTCTTTGAATTCTTCATACAATAAGAACTATTAAGGAACAGTGAATGTTTCAATGTTTGAACCTGGAAAATGTCAAAATAAAATCTTTGTTTCCTAGAGTATGCACCAACATGACTCAGGTTATGGAATAGTGTCAAAACTGATGGATTTTAAAAGTATAATGCTGAGTTCAGATAGAAAAATATAAAACTACACTATGATATTTACAACAGACAACAGTATGTTAGTATTTTGAAAATATGTACATGAGGCTTATAAAAAAATAAATAACAGCTTAGTACACATCCAGGGCTAGCGAAGCAGAGAAACAAGAATTGCTTCAGTGATGGCTACATATTTGTTTGTTTGTTTGTTTGTTTGTTTTGTTTTGTTTGTTTGGGAGGAGAATGTTTGTGGTGCCTGGACATGAGTGTATAGGTTCACACATGTGTGGTGGCCAGTGTAGTTCTTCTCAGGGACATGGTCTCTCAGCTCTCGTGTCAACTAGCCTCCAATTATTCAGCCGTCTCTGCTCCCCAATAGTAGAGTTAGGACGTTTGTAAGCATGCTTAGCTTTACATGTGAGGAGTGCGGAGACATTTGAACTCGGGTACACATAATTGCAGACCAACTGCTCTTAACCTTCTGAGCTGTGTCTCTGTCATGGAAGCTCCTCAATGTGAATATTCTGTTAAGTGACATAGTGGCACAGAGCTCTAATTTTTCTACCACTTAGTATATTTTGGCTCAAATTTTGAGTCTTAGACTGGTATTGGTTACCAGACTAGTAGCCTGTTTATAGGCTGCAGTGAAGAATACTGTAGTAGTAAGGATGGTAGAAGTATATGTAAGTAAAAAGATGTATTGAACAGTTTCCTCAAAGCAGTATGTTTTTTAAAACTGAATTTTTTATGTTGATAAGTCTAAATTGATTAGAATTGTTTATTGCAGTTACTATAAATATTTGAATTGTACAATATATTTAGTTAACCTTAACTTCTAGTGTTATACCCTGGGATCCAAATCATGATGGTACTGCCATTTTTATGATTATGGGTACATTAGTTTATCTTATGTCTATATTTCTTCATCTAAAATGTAGATGTAAGTTTAGTTAAAATATTTTGGAAAATGCTTAGCACACAGTAATCATGTGACTTACATTTTTTTAAAGATTTATTTTATTTTTTATTTTATGTATGTGAGTTCATTGTCACTTTCTTCAGACACACCAGAAGAGGGCATTGGATGCCATTACAGATGGTTGTGAGCCACCATGTGGTTGCTGGGAATTGAACTCAGGACCTCAGGAAGAGCAGTCAGTGCTCTTAACTGCTGAGTCTTCTCTCCAGCCCTACATTTTTCTCTCCAACCCCGTTAGTTACATTTTGATGTCAATGTTTTATTAAAAACAAAACCAAGTGTAGATACATATTTTACACCAAGCTGAAGTTTTGTAGTTAGGGAACTTATATACCTATAGTCAGTACCAAGGACATAGCAGATGATCAACAAATATTAGGCTAGAATACTCTTGGTCATTTTATTCAGTGTGAGTTTGAGTAGACAGTTTCTTTTCCTTTTGCTGCTGAGGCTGAGAAGAAGTAGTGCAGTACTAGGCTCACGTTCTTGCAACCTCGTTTGAATAGCAAATCGGTGCATCAAAGCTAATGTTTTCTACTTCTTTTTAAGGTATGTTTATTTGGAAAAGTTCATGACCTTTCAGATGTCACTCCGAAGAGAAGATGTATGGCTTCCTCTGATGTCTTACCGAAATTCTTTGCTAGCTGGTGGTGATGATGATACTATGTCAGTCATTAGTGGAATGAGCAGTCGGGGATCAACTGTACGGAGTAAAAAATCAAAACCATCTACAGGAAAACGGAAAGTGGTTGAAGGCATGCAACTAGCACTCCGTAAGGAAACAGTTTATTCTTACTGTTGACCAACGGAATTGTCATTAAGGCTCACCTCATTTTTCATAAGATGTGATACTCAACAGTAGCCTACACAACTTATTAGTTATGCATATATACACTGTTCTAAGCATTTTACATGCATGACAGTTCTGTCACCTCTTTAAGGTACATTCTTCCTTTTCACATGAAAAACGGTATAAACAGATTGTTACTTTTTTATCATCATTCTGGGGCTTAGCGGTTAAGAGCACTGACTTCTTCCAGAGGTTCTATGTTCAATTCCATGCAACTACATGGTGGCTTATAACCATCTATAATGTGATCTGATACCCTCTTCTGGTATGCAGGTGTACATGCAGATAGAGCACTCATATTTATAAAATAAGTATATCCCTATTCTTTACTGTATCCATATGAAAATTGCCCCAATATGATATCAGATCATTTTGTTACAGCAAAATATTTTCCAGAAGCTGTAATGTAACCTGAATTTCATTCAGGAATAATGAACTAATTGTGAAGTACAAAACAGAAATTAAAAGTGGTTTTTTTTTTTCTCATAGGTACAATTGCATTATGTTTCATGGTATTGGACTCCTAGTATCCCAACAGTGGTTCTGTATGGGCCTAGGGAATTTTTTTTTTCCTTTTCTCAGTAGCTCTTAAATAACTTAATACAGTTATCAAGATCTTTGGCAATTAATTATTGCTGCGGAGCAATTGTCTTAAGACTTATAGCATGGTATGACTATGGCATCTAACATAGAAAGTCAAATGGGGCTTGCAAGAAGGCTCAGTGGTTAAGAGCACTGACAGCTCTTCTGAAGGTCCTGAGTTCAAGTCCCCGCAACCACATGGTGGCTCATAGCCATCTGTAATGAGATCTGATGCCCTCTTCTGGGGTGTCTGAAGACAGCTACAGTGTACTTACATATAATCAATCAACAAATAAATCAATCTTAAAAAAAAAAAGGAAATCATAAATGCTGGTTGCTGCATTTGTATGGAAGTGACTTCACTTACATATCTGACATCACCTGGACTGTCTCTCAGAACCCTTTTATAATGTCTACAGATGAGCGTGTCACTAAGCTCCAAGAGTTATTACTCTAAAAGACAGGATGTGGAAGCTACCAGTGGGAGGCCTCATATATCCCAAGCTGGCCATGAACTTAAGAATCTCCTGCCCACTTTTCTGCAAGGGACTAG
This sequence comes from Mus minutoides, assembly GCA_902729485.2. NCBI lineage: Eukaryota > Metazoa > Chordata > Mammalia > Rodentia > Muridae > Mus > Mus minutoides. Next base: position 3,616,206 of record LR749493.1, read on the forward strand.
AGAAGTGTAACAATGTTGCTTAGCCCAGTTCTATGCATCTTAATGTAAAGGGTATCAGTGGAATTTGTGATTGCGTTTTTAAATTGCCTCATAATTTATCAGCCTTCATTAATCAAGTATGTAGTCCTAAACCTTGACTGTTATGTAGTTTCAGCATCTTTTGTCTAATCATAACCTTTTAACGCATTGAGCTTTAGACTTGGTTATAAAATCCCATTATCACTCTTTTGGTTTTTCGAGACAGGGTTTCTCTGTATAGTCCTGGCTGTCCCGGAACTTACTTTGTAGACCAGGCTGGCCTCAAAAATCCGCCTGCCTCTGCCTCCCAAGTGCTGGGATTAAAGGTGTGCGCCACCACCGCCCGGCTAAACTCTTTTTTTTTTAGATTTATCTACTTATTTATGGATGTGAGTACACTGTCTTCATACAAACCAGAATATGGCATCAGATCCCATTACAGATGGCGTAAGCCACCATGTAGTGCTTGGATTTGAACTCAGGCCCTCTGAAGGCACAGATAGTGCTCTTAACCACTGAGCCATCTCTCCAGCCCCCCAATATCACTCTTAAGTGAGCAAAGAATCCAAAATGGGATGTGGTGGTTAATAAGAAAGTATAAGACATAAGGATGTTTCTTGAATATGATTGAAAATCTTAAAAATCATTTCTTTAAAATTTTTGCTGAATCACCAAATCACTCCTTTATATTAGTATATAATATCTTATAAATAGATTATTAAATTAGAATTTTTATAGGAAATATAAGTGATCTTTTTAGATATTTGGATTAGAGCTATATAAATTGCCATTAGTAACTTAATCTAATGAAAGATAAATACTAGGTCGGTAAAAATGACTCTGACATATAGAACTATGAATAGTGTTACTATATTGTAATTCATGCAGTTTATGTCTAAGCCCTTGATCACTTGGGTAGTACCACATTTACCCTAAAAAGTTTTCTTTAAAACTGTGTGCATATACATGAAATTGGTGCACAGTACATACACACACAGTCTTGTAAAAAAAATAGCTTTCCGGACTGGAGAGATGGCTCAGTAGTTAAGAGCATTGACTGTTCTTCCAAAGGACCTGAGTTCAAATCCCAGCAACCACATGGTGGCTCACAACCATCTGTAATGGGATCTGATGCTCTCTTCTGGTGTGTCTGAAGACAGAGACTATGTAGATGTACATTAAATAAATAATTCTTTTTAAAAATTGCTTTCCTTCAAATTCATAGTAACTAATTTTACCTTACTATTAACTTAGTGACATTGACATAAGAATTTGTCATTGGTAATGATGGGGCCATTGTGTATGTTTGATTGGGTAGAATCTATAGGTGTGACTTTAATAATCCACTTCTTAATGTACATATGTTTACATTAGGGTCTTAGGACCAGCTTGCTTGGTCACATCCTATAGGCTAAAATCCACCTTTCCTACTAATTCCTTTCCTAGTAGTGAGTTGGATTTCTCTGAGCGACTTACTCTCCTATCTGGCCTGTTGCTCATTAACATTCCTCCATCATTGACTAAAGCATGGAACTCACCAAATGGCTTCCCTTTCTTTAAACTGTTAGCAAGTTTGTCATCTTAGTCTAGATCAGAATGTGTTCTACATATTAGTTCTTTGTTTGCATTGACTTTTAAGACAGAATCTCCCTGTGTACTCCAGGCTGGCTTTCGATTTCTATTCCCACCTCATTCCAAGTGCTGCAGCCTAATTACCATGTACATGGGTGCATACTAAATCCTGCTTCTTTATCCAGTCTTTTCTTAGTCTTGTAATGTTCACATTCTCTTTTTTTCTTTTTTCTTTTTTTGGTTTTTTGAGACAGGATTTCTTTGTGTAACCCTGGCTATCCTGAATCTCCCTGTGTAGATCAGGGTGGCCTTGAACTCAGAAATATGCCTGCCTCTGCCTCCCAAGTGCTGGGATCAAAGGTGTGCACCACCACTGCCCAGCAATCTTCACATTCTTATAGAAGCAAGCTAATAATTTGAACCATAAAAAAATTGGCATTTTTTTTAGTCAGGTTAACATGATTTGGTCATTGCTGTTTCATGTGTCAGCACTCTTGTGATCAGCATAGAGAATCTTTCCTAGTACAGATGCTCTTTCTGGGTAGCTGTATCTGTCTCTGTCACTACTCCCATGCCCTCTATATTTCTTTCTCCTAGTACCACACTGTGTTGTGATTGCTTACCTCTTCTTTCCTACAAACAGACTGGACGGCCAGTGTGGAACCTAGTGGGACCCAGTTTCCAACATTACTGTATGGAAAGCAAGCAGATGTTTGTTGTTTGAAATGGATTAGGCTCTGGGTACGTTACAAGTGTGATTTTCTCTTTCAGCTGAAGAAAGCAGTAGCAGCGACAGTATGTGGTTGAGCAGAGAGCAAACACTGCACACTCCCGTTATGATGCAGACACCCCAGCTCACCTCCACTATTATGAGAGAACCGAAAAGGTTACGGCCTGAAGATAGCTTCATGAGTGTTTATCCGATGCAGACAGAGCACCATCAAACTCCTCTGGATTATAAGTAAGTACATTTGCTCATTTTCTGTACTAGAACTTTATCAATTACATAGAGAAAAGTTAAGTTAAAAGAAGAATAAAATTCTCCTTGAAGCACGCAGGTAACATGGATGTTAGCTCAAAGACAACAGGAGGAAGCAAGGCAGCAGCAGGAGAGAGCAGCAATGAGCTATGTTAGACTGCGAACTAATCTTCAGCACGCCATGTAAGTGAGAGTGCCTTATTGTCTGAGTCGAGGAAGCTCACTAATTCATTTAACATACCTTACTGGGTGCCGGGTCTACAATTTCAGCAAACTCTCGAGAGTAACTAAGCTGAAATAATCAAGGAACGAGATTTTGGTCTTTCCAACAGAAAAATAAAATGTTTTAAGTCAAATATTAACTAGTTAGCCAAAGGACCAATCCCTCTTAATTTGATCTGTTGGAAAAGTATAAATATGAATCCTTGTTTATTTTGGTACATAGAATTAAAAATACATTTGTGTTACATCTTAATTACATTCCCACCTTAGCTCAGGCCCTCATCTTTCACCTGAACTATCGTAATTAGCTTTCTAACTGGTTTTCTTCCCTCACCCCCCATTTCTCTGCTCCCCAACCTTCACACTTTCCACCACTCCATCATTCACACTACCATCAAGAATTATAATTTTAGAATAAAAATCTTACCATGTAACTTTCTTACTTAGAACTTTTCCATGGCTCACCATTGCCTGCTGGACAAAGTTCAGTTTCTTTACTTAGTTCATGGCATGCAAGATCTTTCAAAATATGCCCTCTGACTCCATTTTAGTATATCACGTTTCATTACCTAAATACTAGTAAATCCATGGTGAAAACAGGCTCAAGTGCCACCGTAAGTGAAAGTGTAATCTTCTGTGATCCTATAACCCTGTATATTTGCATTTCTTACAGCGTTGGCCATACTGTATTGTAATTATTTGTGTATTGCCGTTTTGTTCATTTCTCTAGACTGTGAGCTCCTCACGGGCAAGGATCTCATTGTTAAGAGCTTGGCACATAGAAAGCACTTAAGCAAATGTTCATGGAATGAGTAAATGTTCAGTGCTTAAAAATTGTTCTTTGTTTTTACTGGATTCTGTATGGGAACTTGATAAATATTTCAGAAATCCTAATTAGCTGTGACTCCAAATGAAATTGCTGACAAGTAGACTTGAAATCATGCCTTATATACATGGCAAAATGTTATTTTAATTATTTTAAGTTTGAAAGCATTGTAACATAATGTATTTTTTAAAACTTGGAATAGTGATTGTTACCTCTCTTAAAATTTATATTTTGTTTTACATTGTTGACTTTAAATAAGAATTCACATTTTTCTTAAATGATCATTCACCTCATGAATGGTGGCATATAAATATTCATGCTAATCCTCTCTGTAGTGGTGTTAAGAAAGTTTATTCACTAAGTATGTGCCATTACAGCTTGCTTCCTGTGGTTGCCTATACCAGTACTTGGCTTTGTCTTGTTTCTCTTGCCAGATTTTCCTTAGTTTGCATTTTATTTCATGCTTGACCTACAGCCAATTTCTTAGCTTCCAGTTAAGCGCCATCCAAATAGCTCCAAATTTTACCATATAATTATTTGGTTTATATTTGTCCTCTTAAAACTTGGTTCCGGTGTTGAAGATCTTTGATGTCTAGAATGTCTCATTATTCGGTACTGTTTTCATTTTTCTTATTGTTTGCAATTTGGATTGGTTCTTGATAATGCACAGTCTCCTCCAGACAACTAAAAAGGATTGCCTGAGATAAACAACTATCACCAGAGGACTCTTTTGGTAGTTGTACCATAAATGGTTGATTGCCTGAAACTTTAAAATGCTTTTGCTTTACCAATCTTCTTTCATTAATGATACCTATCCTGTACTAAAATAGCTTATGAACTATATTTTCTTCCATAGTTTATATCACATATGCCATCAGTGTAATGTAAAGGAAATACAGAATGGATTTCTGGTTTTTGATTATATGATCTTCAGAACACACAGATTGCCTTTACTTTTATTTCCACAAAAAATGTAATAAAATTGTCTTTTATTATCCAGAACTATTATGCCTGGCATTATCATATCTGTTCAGAATCCTGGATCAGATATTGTGATCTACCATAGTATTGTATACATTGAAAATATTTAATTAAATAACTTAGATTTTGGTGAGTTGTTTTTGGGATCTATGGGATCTTTGCAAAAGAAAAGACAGTAATGTCAGCCAAACTGGAAAGCAAGAAGTCACATGCAAATCATCTTTGGGCTGCCTACTTTATGCTGATCTGGGCTAATTTGTGAACTTAGTTTATTTTCCTTGTGATTATGTGAAAAAAACACGGCTTTGACCTTGATGTTATTTTTCACTTTTATATACTTTTGTGGCTTTGAGTTTCAGCTTTTAAGCACTAAGTGTTAATTTTTATATGAGGCAGAATTATTTATTTTAGTATACTCTCAGAGCATTTGATGCATGTATTGTAATATGTACCATTTTGTCAGGTTTCTCTGTTCTCCCATAGTATATTGTAAGCTCCTTGAGGGCAAGAATCGTGTTTTCCTCACGGTTTTCATCCATAGGACACTGTAGAAGCCTGTGATGTTGTAGGTCTCTTTGTGAAGGTGTGAGTGACTGTATGGCTGGTGTACACATTTGTCACTGAATGAATGGGCTACTAATGATTAACATTATCATTAGGTAATACCAGAATATATGCATTTAGAAAATGTCATTTCTTTGGTCTGTTTATGTTTATTAATTTGTAACCTGCCTACTTTCAAAAAAGGATTTGAGGTATCTGCTGTGTTCACATGTGGAAATTTGTTGTTGTTCATTGTATATGGCATATCAGAATTATCAAACTAAATGTATCTAAGTAATATAGAATAAACATAAATCTTTAGCATTTTAAAACAAGTGAACATTGGGATTTTGAACACCATTGATGACATAATCAGTGCCTAATCATTCTCCCTGACCTTTAATTCCATCATTTTCCATTATACTCGAATATACAAAGCTACATATTTGCTGCCTATATATTAATAGTCCTGCCTTGGTTCAGATCTTTACCTTGTTTTCTATTTCTCTAGTCGGCGTGGTACAGGCCTAATGGAAGATGATGAAGAGCCAATTGTTGAAGATGTTATGATGTCCTCAGAAGGAAGGATTGAGGATCTTAATGAGGGAATGGACTTTGACACCATGGATATAGACTTGGTAAGAAACATCCAAAAGTAATATTTCTTTCCTGTATAAATTCTTTGAAAATAAAGTTCATATTTCCTAGAAAAAGGTTTTAAAAAAAAAGCCAAGTCATTTTAAAATCACTTTCGGGAATTTGACTATACAAGAAGGGATTTAGGCATGTGTTGTTGGAGATGCTAGCTCTTAGTGTGATGGGTCTGTATCACAGAAGGAAAACGATTATTTTTTATCCAACATTTATACTACATATGTGTTTTAAGGTTGCTTTCAATGCATTAGCTGTTTTCAGAACCTGATTACTATAAAATCCTCTCTCTCCCTTCCTTCCTCCCTCCCTCTGTCCCTCCCCTTTCCTCCTCTTCTCTCTCTCTCTCTCTCTCTCTCTCTCTCTCTCTCTCTCTCTCTCTCTTTCTCTCTCTCTCTCTCTCACTTTATTCTGGGTCAGTCACATGCAAAAGAATGTAGTTGAAGATTAAAGTTAAGAGAAAGTTTAGGTTAACTTGTAAAATGCCGATCACAAGTCCAAGGCATAGGACTATTGATTACGTTATTTTTTAAAAAGAAAGGTAAACAGTCTAAATACACTGTAGTGAAACAGACTGAGTTTTAAATTGTCTCAGCTGGGCTGGTGGCTCATATTTTTAATCCTAGCACTTGAGAGGCAGGGGCCAGTGGAAGATCTGAGTTCAAGGCCACCTTGATTTACAGAGCAAGTTCCAAGATAGCCAAGGCTACACAGAGCAACCCTGTTTCAAAAACAAACAAAAATATGTTTCAATGTCTCGAGGCATATTATTAACTGACTGCAAGGTTGTGCAAAAGTTCAGTTTCTGAAGGCAAGAATTTTTTGCAATAATAAAAATTGTATATTTATATTTGAGGTTAATTTATTAATGTATAAAATTATAAAGAACTTTATTTTACTTAGACTATAAAAATCAAATAATAGTCAATATTTACATTCTCAAGTTTTTAAAAGTTGAGTATATTAAGTATCACACCAGTTTCTAAATTTTCATTGTCAAATATAGTTTTTTACATTATTGATAGAAATCTTTTCTTGAGGCAGACTTTCATGTTGAATGTAAAGTAAAATTACTTGAATTTTGAGAAGGTAAATATATAAAATATTTTTTCTTTGTTTTGTTTTGTTTTGAAACATGGTTTTTCTGTGTAGCCTTGCCTGGCCTTAAACTCAGAGGTCCACATGCTTCTGCTGGGACTAAAGGTGTGTGTCCCCTCTACCACAACCAGCTTAGGGGTTTTATTTATTTACTTATTTATTTATCATGAGGATCCATTCATACATATTTCATTTTAGCAACAATCTCATAGATAGATTGAGATGACAGAAGATATTAGAGCTTAAAAGCCCGTCCAAGGAGAAGTCCTAAGATTGGTGTTCTTGAAGGAAGTGCTGTATCTTTTTAGAGTCACGTTATAAGATGTCCTGCAAGAAAAATGATTTTAGAAGATTGAGTTTTTTTTTTAAGTAAAGTGAAAAATATGTTTCTGTTTTACTTTTACTACCTCTTCTACTAATGAAGTTTTTTGTGCTTAAAACCATTCTGTTTTTGGGGGAAGATGGGATGTTGGCAAGCAATGTTTGAAGTATTTTCAGGTATACTTGAAAATCACATAGACGTCTCAGAGAACTAATAGCATTCATATGAATATTTTTATTTACTAGCTGGTTTATGATTATCAAAAAATCAACTTTCTCTCTTTTTTCTTAGCCACCATCAAAGAATAGAAGAGAGAGAACAGAACTGAAGCCTGATTTCTTTGATCCAGCTTCAATTATGGATGAATCAGTAGGTTTAATTTAAATATGCCCCAGGATTTTAAAATCAAAACTTTAGGCAATGACCTGATGCAGTAGTAATGGAAGGTTAAAAGTACTTTGAAATTCTTGACCAACTGGAATTTGAATGTTAAGTATTTCCTGTAGGTTTGGGTTGTCTGTTGAGGGCTTTCACATGAGGGAATGGCACTTCTAGACAGGCAGAATAAATAGGGGAATAAATAATATGAAGTCACGGTAGAAACTGAAAGCAACCAAGAGTAGTAACACTCACTAGTAACTGCTGCACTTTGCAAGCTAAGAGAGGATCATGAGATAAGGCCAACTTTGACCACAGTCTCTCTAAGAAATACCTTAAGGGTTTAATAATGAAGCGTGAGATTGAGAGATTTTTTTTTTCTGACCTCTCGAGATAGGTATTTTATTCTGTTTCTTTTAATACTTCATACACATTTTCATTGTGATAATGACCACACTGGTATAGTGAGATAGATTGTCATATGTCCTTGTCCTTGATAGACAAGTCTTTGAATCAGTGGTGATTTTATTTGAGTTCTGCCTGACATTATAATTATTTTATTTAGTTAATAATTGCCTATTTTCCCATCTCACTTTCTGTGTAAACCCACTCACGCTGCTTCCTCCCTATACCTAACTTGGGTAATTACTGCTGTATGTTCTACTTACCCGTTTCCTTGCCCTTTAGATAGCTTTAGGAAATGTTTTGACAAACAATATCATATAATACAGTAATAACTGTTTATACAACACAAAAGCTTTACAGAAAATCTTATTCACAGAACATCTTATTTATTTAGTGTGTAGTGCTGGGAATTGAAGATGGCTCTCATACACACTAGGCAAAGGCCTTATCACAGAGCTATGTTGTAGCCCTTTGGGAGAGGTCCTTTTAAATTCATTTGTTCTCAATTTCTAATGTGCAGTTGAGTCATTCAGAGATCTTTTAAAAATACCATACTTTTGAGTACATGGCTGGATTGCGAGAGGCAACCTAACCAACCCATAATTCTATAGTTTAATTGTGTATTTAATTATGTGGTATTTAAAAGCATTAGAGCATTAATTTGATCACCACTACTGCCATATCTACTTAACTAAAACTGAAATAAGACCTTTGTGTGAAATGTGATTAGGAAGGTAAAATGAGAAACTACTGTTAAAATGTGGCAGCTAGAGCTTTGCATATTTTTAATATATTTATCTAGTGCCATGCCCTTAAATATTTGTTTTCTTCATGGCAAAATGACATTTGTCAGAGCCCTAAAAATAATGAAACACCTATAGAAACTGTTTCTACCCATTTTCACATTTAACATGTAGAGAAAACCATACCTTGATGATGTAAAAAGAAATAGGTACCCTGTATTTATTACCACAACTTTATCACATTCTAATATATATTTGATATCGAGAGTAATTGACAGACTTTTTTGATTTGCTAATGTTTTAGTTGCCTGTGCTAACAAAACAAGGAAGTGAGCACACACACACACACACACACATATATATATGTAATTTTATAGTATTACCACATGATGGCAGCAGTCACATAACTGAGTACTCGGTAATCTTTAATGATTTGGATACCTTTAGAAGTCTTTGACTGTTAATTTTAAATTTCCATGATTTGCAGAAATATATATGTATTTCATAGTGTATCAAACATAAGGAACAGGATTAATACATATTGAATGCAAAAATGTCTTCTTATAATAAAAACATATAAATTATGATAAATTTGCAATAAATTATGATAAATTTGTCATCAAAATAGTAAAACTCGAATTTGAATCCCTTAAAGCCAGATTCTCAGATTCTCTAATTCAAATTGAAGTAACTCAAAGCATTTAATATAGATACATTAGGCTACAACTAAACAATTCCTATCTTTTAGGTTATGGTTTTCACATTCTCTAGGAATGGTAGTATATGAATTATGAACACATGTTTTTGGAGTTATATACCCATAGGGTTCTATTTTTAATAGTATAGTAAGTTTTGCACCTAGAAACAAAACTGGTTTATCTCCTATGATATGGTCATTTCCTGATGGTATTTGTATATAGCACCCCAACACTCAATGTTAGTATTTGAAAATACATGTTTGAGTATTTATTAATGCTGACATCAAAAATAGGTCTAATGTGTTAACTAAGAAAACATTGGCATTTAGTGTCACTTCCCTTTCCTTCAAGTTCTCCAACTAGAGTTATCTGCAGCATAAAATTAGAAAAGTGCTCGGTGTACCACAGCTAATTTCATACTCTAATAGGGAAGCTGGTTATAAGCCACTGTGTACAAAACAAATGAATGTCAGGTACTCAGGTGCTTCCTGATTAAGCACTATGTTTGAAAATACCCGAGAGCATCTTAGTAGCATACTCTACATACTAGTGTGGTTGGTGAGATGGCTCAGTGGTTAAGAGCACTTGCTGTTCTTCCAGAGGACCTCGGTTTCATTCCCAGCTCACATGTAGTAGCCAATAACTGCATGTAACTCTAATTCCAGGGAACTTGACACCTTCTTTTGGTCCCCACAGACATAGTATTCATGTGATGCACATATATATATGTGCAGGCAAGATACTTAGACAAATATTTTACCTTTTCATTAGTAACTGGAACCATACTTATTCAAAGTTATAAAGTATTTTGACTTGAAGAAACCTTTAAACATCATCTAGGCCACTTTAATGGAAACATAATAACTCCCAACTCTGGACTCTAAGAGAAAACTTAAGACTTCTTAGAGAAGCCAGTAGGACAAGGGATGAGAAGTGCAAGAGTTGTCACGAATGGAGGATGTGCGACTCCTTTGTTTCTGGTCCTGGAGAGGCCAAGCACTTTACTTGATAATTCACTATAACAGTACATCAATTTTCCTTGTCATCCTTCACATGAAAACAATTCATAACATTCTGACTTCTGTTGAAGTGAGAAGTTTGAGCCTTTAGTGATCTCAATCTTAGTTTCTTCTAGCTTGGCTCATTTTATAGTCTTGCTCATTTTACAGTAAATGAGCCTACAGTTTTGCTTAACTGATCTAATAAGTGCTAGAATTTTAAATGAAACATTTAACATAATATATACAGTCAAAGTTATGTGCTGCTTGAGTGAAAAAGGTAGAGTCATTTTGTTTTAGTGACAAGTTGTTATCAGATAGATTTGCCAAGCAATCCTTTTCTAACTAGAATATACAAGCAAAGCAACAGAATACCTCATGTTACTCAAAGTTCACCTTAGGTGTGTCTTAAAATACATACTTTTATTCATAACTGAGATCAAGTTGTCTAGAGAAAGCTTTTTTATGTAGCTGCATTGTTCTTGATTTTTCAATTTATTTACTTATTTATTTGTTTGGTTGGCTTGGTTTTCATGTTCAGATAGATGCTTAATTAAAAAACCACCTACTCAGTTGGGCGTGGTGGCGCACGCCTTTAATCCCAGTACTCGGAAGGCAGAGGCAGGTGGATTTTTGAGTTCAAGGCCAGCCTGGTCTACAAAGTGAGTTCCAGAACAGCCAGGGCTACGCAGAGAATCCCTGTCTTGGAAAAGAAAAAACAAAAACAAAAAACACCACCCACTCGAAGATACAAATGGCTATGATCATGAAACTTTCTTAAATTCTTTCCATTGAACCCATGCTGGAAAGGATATACTGGGAACTACATTTGTTGTTTATTTAACAAATATTCAGCTCAGGCTTTGGGGGATATTATAATATATATATATATATATATATATATATATATATATATATATATATATATATATATATATATATATATCTCACAATTATACCAGAGTCCCTACTTTTAGTTATGTTTGTGAGTTAATTGACACCTTAATGTATACTACTGTTATTTTATTATGGATTAATAGTCATTTTAGTTTTGTATTTATATGTTTGAAGAGATGTTTTCACAGTAGTTTTATTAATATTTTAGCATAACAGTGATAAAGTATAATATTTACAGATTTTTATTAAGAAATGTGAATGACTATTTTAACGAGATTTTTTTTCCCTCTCTCATTAGGTTCTTGGGGTGTCAATGTTTTAATACCAGTACACATTTAAATCTGTGGTGAAGTCATTTTCTAAGTGGAAGAGGAAATTTTAAAATAAAGTGTGGTAGATACAGTGAAATTCTGTACAGATTTTTCTCTAAGGAGAATATAACATGCTTATGCTTACCAAGATGAAGTGCATTGAGGGGCAGTTTTGTTTGCCTGAAAAAATAAAGGACAAGTAAACAATTTGATGATAAGCTACAGTTTTTCTTAGAAAGTAAATATTTTATTTATGCGCTGTTAGTTGGCTTTTAAAGGAATTATTTCATGCTTTTTTAAAAAATATAACAATCTGAAGAAGTATTTGGTACAGATAAGAATCTTCTCACATTTATTTACTGGTTGTACTAAATAATGATGACCTCTGCTGGATTTCTGTTTACATCCACGAAACAAAAGTTAAGGATGGATTTATTCCCTGACCCTGAAATTGTAGGATAGAATTGTTTTTAGCATTCTAAATTTAAATGCTTAAAACATCAATCAACAAAACTTTGTTTTAAATGTTGTAATTGTGGAAAAAAGTTAAACTTATAAGCAGAACTTTTACAATTTTTTCATCTAAAATGTATTTTAAGATATTTTTAAAATCCAAGAGCTTCTGTATACTTTTCAGAAATATCCAGATGCAGTGAACTGCCAGAAGGTAACCAGTCTTGAACATGCTTATCCCATAGCAGCCCTGAAAGTTTGCTTGTCCTTTAAGATAAAAATGTAACGTTGTGATATTCCTTCCAGTAGTGCCACTGTATTTTGTCTCCAAATAAAAGAAGCTTATTGTAGTATGTTTGCAGAAAATTTAAACAAAAATTATACAGCTTATTAGAGTGTGGGAATAGGGATCTAAATTTTAAATAAAATTATATATATATATAAATTGGTGCTGATTTTATAATTGCGCAGTTTGTTTAGTTTTTTCTTACTTTTAAATTCCAACTTAAAATTATGAGGTTTCAGAAATATATTGAAAGTTTAACAATGTTTAAAAATAGAAAAGCATGACTGTTCATGCTTTAAAATGATTTTTAAATTTGTATTTTATATTGTTTTATCTATCTGTCTTTGCAAGCAGTCTTCAGGTTAAAGATACTTCTAACAGGTTACAGTACATTTCCTCTGTATGTAAATTAGATGGGATAATAGAATTCATAACCCATAATATTCTTTGAAAGCTAAGCTTTAAACTTCATTTTATGTCCTTTCACAAGTGAATTAGTTTAAAACAGAAAGTGGTCACTTGCCATTTTGACATCAACTCATTTTGCGAGGCTTAGGCAGCTAGACATCGTTTAAAACAAAATATTAACTTATATTACATGTATATCTATCTTTTGTCAGTCGTCTCTCAGTTCTTGAGGTATATTATTTTAATCATTCCATGCCTTAATATGCTTGCAATACAAGAATATCTTCAGATGTGTGAATACCAAAAGGTTTCTGGTTTTTCAAGTCAGGAAAACAACAAGCATTGGGCTGTGGTAGCCAAAAAACCATAGGTTAAATGAACGACCACAACATACATTTGTTTTATTAATTCATGGTTAACAAATAAAACCAGACTTGTCTAACATACTTTCTTTCCATCAACAAACATTGTTATGTGCAAACGTATTGCATATGTTCTTTTACACACGACTGCATTTCCTAGAACTGCTGAGAGGACTGTATATATGATTTGAAACCTAGGTTGATTTTTTTTCTCACTCTTGAAAGGAGTACTTCTTTGTGAAAGCAGTTCTTCCAGCTTTGTTTTGAACCAGCTAAACTGTTTTCTATCTTACTCTAACCTGTTGTCCTCCACATTCTATTGTCCTAATTGTACTGTTTGCTGATTTGTATTTATGTCTTGAGACAGTAACTTTTTGAATAAAAATAAACCTACCGTATGTTGTATGCTTTATCTCTTGTAATCAAAGGGGGAGGGTGGTTCTAAATGCTTTACAAATTATATTTATTATCACACTCTAATGTGTTTGAGTGGGGTAATTTATAGAACACATCACCAGTTTATATTTGTAATAAATCACATATATTTTTAAATGTGACTAAATCCCTAGTTGGGTTGGTTAAAATAGAAGCCTGTAACTCTTACTGTTTTCATTTTCATCTGGTGTAGATTAAGCACACTTTGAAATGTCTACCTTGTTCATTTAGGATAGATTTAAATGCCAACTGTGTCAGACCTGTGAAAAAAGGTTTTCCATCACAATTCAATGTAAAAAAATACAATCATTAAGTTTGAACTAAGTGCTAGGACAAAAATCTAGCAAGAAGTCCTGATTTAAGAAAATCTATTTTGAATAATGGGCTCATGATGTGTGAAGGCCAGCATTTGAAAATGTATTTATTTGTGTCTTCTGTGTGATAAAATTTGCATTGCATGTTTTAAAAAGTTATGATGTATGTTGTTCATTTTGATTGATTTGTAAATTGTGCAAGGAGTCTGTTGGTCATCAGTGGTTCTGAACTAAACTTACAGAATGATAGGCAATATTGCTGGCCATTGTTTTGAGTAGCTTACATGTAATGACTCACAAACCTTCATGACATGAGACCTGTTATCCCCACTTGCTTATTTTCACAGATCACCACAAAGTGAAGAAAATGAGACACAGCAAAGTTAGCAAAGCTTATACAAAGATGAGTGGGTAATCAATCAATCAGTGAGGGGCTGGTCTTCAGACCCAGACTATCATGCTGTGCTATGGCCTACAAACTGTTGAAATTGTGATATTGAGAAATGTGTTGCAACCAGGTGTGCTGGCTCATGTCTACCTCTTAATTCCAGCACTTCAAATGCTGAGGCTGGAGAATTACTGCAAGAGTAGCCTGACCTACATAGTAGGTTCCAGGCTAACCAGGACCATACAAAGACTACCCAAAGAGCAAAAGTTACAGAAAGGAAAAATGGCATAGTATTCATTATATTATGCTTCTTTAAGGATCTACTTGAATATAAAATTGAGTGGTGTGGATAAACATTGCTTGTAATGCGCTATTCAGCTGGCTTCTGTAACATACAAGTTAATCATGAGCTCTGAGCCATTGGAAAGTTACTTACTAATAGTTTCAGAAGTTGGGATGTTGGAATAAAAAGGATAATTTAAGATAAACTTCTTCAATGTCCTTCCTCAAAGAGAACGTAGAAAAAGTTCATAGGATAGGCCAACAAGACGGCTTAGCAGGTAAAAGGCCTTTACTGCCAAGCCCGATAACCTAGGTTTGATTTGAACTCACATGGTAGATAGAAACTGCTGCAAAGTTATCCTCTTAGTGAATACACATACTAAATAAAATTTGTAAGAATTCATATGGGTGGGCACTAGGTCAGATAGATTATTTTGGCAGTTGTAATGATTCAGCAAAATAAAACAGCCAAGTGTAAGGCATATTGATATGAGGAAACTAATAAATTTGATTATTCTTTGAGATCAACAAATCTTTTTTTACTATCCACTGCTGCCTGGGTGGACACCCAAAGACCAGAAAAATTGACTTTGTTTTTGACATTTGTTCCTAAGACCTAGGATACAGATGTAACACTTTTACAAACTGTACCAAGTATGTTTTACAAGGTGCTATGAGACGCTCTCTCTCATAGTAGTAGATTTGCTCAGGAGGCCTTTGTGTTTTGGTTTTTTTAAAAAGACAGGTAACTCTAACATGTTGCATAAAAAAATCACATGCAACAAAGTTGGAAAAATTTAATGGTGAACATACTTTGTACTTGGTATCAGTCTATATCTTCTCTATGAAAGCTGTTTCTATGTATTCCAAAGCAAATGGCAAACATGGGCATACTTCTCTAAACTACTGTAGCCTATATATCTTTATGCACTTAATTCTTAATTTTTATTTGGCAAGTTGTATGTTATAAATATGCAAACTAGGTTCATGTTTGCCGTTTATAACAAATGCTTAAGTAGTTAACTCCCATCCTTATTAAAGATAACTGAGCATCACTATCAACTCCAGACAGTTTCTTTATAGTCTTCAGCCAGTCTGTGCTTCCATCCTTTTATACAAGTAGCAACTATTAAGTTTCTCTTCATCACAAATTACACTTGACTGTCATAGAATGTCATATAAGTGAAGTCATCCAGTGTTGTCTTTATGTATAAAATTATTAGCTTGGGATATTTCTGATATTTATGCATGTTTTGTATGTGAAAAGTTCATTCTGTTCTTGGATAAGATTCCATTGAAAACATAAAGAACAGTTTATTAATTCACTAGATACATATACTTACTTGTTCCTACTTTTTGCTAATTATGAACAAGAAAAGCTGCTATTTAAGTTGCATCTTTAAAATTAACAGGTGGGCCAAATATGAGAGTGAAATAACTAAGGCCTAGAATTTCAAATCAAGGGGACAGCACAAATGACCCTCCTATGTGTAAAACCTAGTTGGAGGCAGGGAGCTAAGACGGGGGAAAGAGTTCCCTACACAGTAACTTCCACATTTTAGAAATCAAAACATTCACAACTAATGACTTGAATCTTGCAAGTTTACACTATTCAAATTCTTTTAAAATATATCATGGTAAAACATGCCCATGACTCAGGAGGCAAAAGGTTGCTTGCTCCCTGTGTCCTAAAACATCATCCTTGTCCACATCATATATCTAATAATTTGGATGTCAGTTGCTTATTACATACATCTTGATGTTTTGGAGTGTTCATATATTGTGGAATTGGAAGCCAAGCAGGGTTATTACTTTTGCTGTGAGAATATTTAAAAATTTCTTGATGGTATTTTCAGTAATACATATTGTTATTTAAATGGGCAGCATGCTATATTTGAAACAGATATTTAGCCTTTTCTTCAAACTGCTCCTCCCCAGCCTCTGGGAATCACCTCTTGGCATCTCTGAGCTTGATTAGTTTAAATTCTACAATAAAGTGTGGTACTGTCTGCTCTCTGCCTGGGCCCATGTCGCTTGAGATAATGTCCTCTTGTGTGTTCTTAAAAGTAGTGGGAGTAATGAATCCTAGTGGTAGGTCTAATTCTTTAGGGCCCTCCACAACACATTTCATGGACTTATAATGACTTAGTGATACTGAGCACTGACTAATATACATCTTGGCCACTTGTGTGTCATTAAGCCTTTTGCCTATTTTTAAAATCAGGTTATTTGATTTTTCTGCTGTCTACTTGTATGAATTTCTTATATATTTTGAACATTAAGGGCAATGTAATTTATGAATTTTTAACTGATTTTTAAAAATACAGCCCTATTATTCCCCCTTTCTGCTGTCTATCTCTCTATTTTGAGGCTGAGTTTCTCTGTGTGGCCCTGGCTGTCCTGGCTTGAACTTCAAAGATCCAATTTAAATGTGTGCGGTACCACTGCCAGTTTTATGTTCTTCAGGCCATATGTCCAGACAGGTATCCTGGAGAATTTTCTTCTGTGGTTTTTGGTCTTTAAATAATCCATTGTAAACTTACTTGTTTAACATTTATTTAATTTTAATTTTTATGTGTATCTGGGTGTTTTGCTGGCATGTGTGTGCACCGATGAGTCAAGAGGAGGCATTGGATCCCCTAGGACAGGAGTTAGAGACACATGTGAGCTGTTGTGTGGGTACTAGGAATAGAACTGCGTAGGCTCTTTTACAAAAGTAGCCAGAACTCTTGACCCAATGAGACATCTCTCTGGCCTTTTTTCTAAATTTATTTTTATATAGTGTATGAGTTTAGGGTTTAGTTTCATCTTCAGGTGAATGAATATCCAGTTTTTCTAACACTGTTTACTAAAATGACTGTCCTTTCTCCATTGTGTGTTCTTGGATGTCAACCATAAAAGTGTGCAGTTATTTCTGGCTCTCCATTCTGTTCCATTGGTCTTTATGTCTGTTTTTAAGCCTGTATTATGTTATTTTGATTACTGTGGTTTTTTAAAGTTAGCTAGTGGATACCTTCAGCTTTACTTTTTCTTCCTTAAGATTGCACTGGCTATTTGGAGTCTCTTGTAATTCCATATAAATGTCAGAATTGCTTCATTCATTTCTGTAAAAAAATGGCATGAGCATTTTAATATGAATTATGTTGTTGCTTTGGGGCTATATGGGCATTTAATATTAATACTTCACATCCATGGCTACAAAGTATCTTTATACTTACTTGTGTCTTCAGTTTCAGTGTTATATAGTTTTTAGTATACAAATCCTTTTACCTCTTTAGTTAAATGTGTTCCTTAGTATTTATTAAATTATTGTAGGTAGGGTGTAGGTTGGGAGGGTTTGGGAGGGAGGGAATGAGAAAATATAAATCGGTGCCTAAGTGCCACAGGAGATGTGTGGAGGTCAGAAAAATAACTTGTGGGAGTTGGTTCTCTCCTTCCACTGTGCGTTCTGGGAATTGAACTCAAGCTTACAAAGAAAGCCCTTTACCTGCTGTCTCCCAGGTTCTGCCTTAGTATGTTCATAGCCAGTGTAAATTAGTATTGTTTCTTGGATTCTGTTCAGTTTGTCAGAGTAGAAATGGTGTTATTTTTTCATTCTTAGAACTTAACTGGACTTGTTTAATAGGTCCAATATGTTTACACTGGCTTCTTCCATCAAGGTCTTCTCCAGAAAAACCTATATCTAGTGATGATAGTTGAACTTTTTTCTTTCAAATTAGGACACCTTTGTTTTTCTTCCTACCCATTGCTGAGGCTGAGATTTTCAGAACTCTGTTGAATAGAAGTTGTGAGAATAGGCATTCCTATCTTGTCCTGATCTGAGAAGAAATGCTTCCAACTTCACATTATTGGATATGGTTTATTGCAATGATGTTATTCTTATATAAATTATGTATTAAATCTATTGATATAATAGGTATAAACCTCCTTTATTTCCTTTTGATTTATAAAAGCCTATTCTGCATGCTGAAAGTATACTATTTGGGTGTCAATTTGCAAGAAATGTCTTTTCCATCCTTTCACTTTGTCTGTTTATGTCCTTAAAAGTGAAGTGAGTTGTTTATAAGAAGTATCTTGCCCATGACCAAGGCAACTTGCTCAGAGCTTACATCTTGATCAACAAGTAGGATGAGGCAGAGAGATATGGAAATGAGCTTTTGATACTTCAAAGCCAGATCCCAGTGACACATCTCTGATAAGGCCACAACTCCTAATCCTTCCCAAACAGTACAGCAACTAGGGAACTATGAGAGTCGGTCTCACTCAGACTACCACAGGCAGCATATGGTTTGGATTTTTTTTAAATCTATTAAACATGGAAAATGTAATCCATTTCCTGATTAAAACACAGAGTACTTAGTACTGCCATCTTTTCATTTGTTTTCTGATGGTTTTGTAGATCCCTTGTTCTTTTTCTTAGTCTTTTTGTTAAGTTTTTATCTGCTGGTGTGTTTTGACTTGTTACTTTTGATTCTTTTAGTTATCACCTGCAGTTTTATCTTAATATTTCAGGTTGGTTCTTTGATCATGGTAATAAAGTGACTATCACAGTAAAACAGATCAAATAAGTCATTTGATTTCCCTGTGCACAGAAAATTACCTCCACACAGTAGTAGTCTAACTATGTACCATTCTCAGCATATCTTAGTTGCTTATAGTTCTTTTTATCTATGGCTGTGAGAGTTCCCTCTATTCATGCAGTCATTGTTCAGGTCTTATTTAAGGCAGCCATATTGATGAGATTTCATGGGAGTAGCTTCTCTGACATTTCTAGGAATCCCAGTCTCACAGCAAACTTCCTCATTCTCTGGTACTTAAAATCTTTCTGCCCTTTCTCCCTCAGTGTTCTCTGAGCATAAGGTTCGGGAGTTGTATTATAAATATATCCCTTGAGTTTGGGCACCACAGGATCAGATGTTCTCTACTGTTTTGACCAGTTGTGATTTTTCTGTGATAGTCTCCATCTGTTGCAAAGAGAAACATCTTTGAAGAGTGAGAGCTACATTTACCAGTATCTGTTTTAGTAACTGTTAGGGAAAAAAGGAATTTAAAAGAATAAAAAACAAAACAAAACAGTAAAAAGGGTTGGGGGATCTGTGTCTGAACAGAGTTCTAAAAGGAAGAATCAAAAAATGACTAAGAAATATTTTTAAATGTACATCATCCTTAGCAATTAGGAAAGGAAAATCAAAACAACTTTGAAATTTCATCTTACTCCAGTGATAATGAGTATAACCAACAAAACAAAAGACAACAGATGTTGGCAAGAAAGTGGGGAAACTTTAAATATGTCACTTCAGTTTCCTAGATTGTAGGATTTCTGGTTGGAAGTGTGCTACTAAACTGATTGACTCTGTATGTGATATGCTGCCTTTTGTTGCTTTCAAGATTTGCTTTTTTGTCTTTGATTTTTAAAGTTGGATTATAATGTGCTATCTTTCATTATATGGGTATTGACATGGTCAAAGTACAGTCAGTCCTGCCATCTTTTATACATAGTTTCCAAAGTTGATGATCTTTAGGTCATATGAGGGTGGGACACAGTAGACTGCCTTTGGGAAGTCTTCATGGTTTATTTTTGTGAATGGCAGGAAGCAGCACTCCTTCATGCCCTGTGCTTTTGATTCTGCCTTTGGGTTCTGCTTGAGTTCCTGCCCTGATTTTACACTATTTTTTGTCATAGTGTTTGTCATAGCAATAGAAGGGTAGTGCAGAAATTGGTTCAGAATTGTTGGGTATTGCTATCACAGGCTTGACCATGTTGTTTTAGGGTGTGTTTGAAACTTTGGGTTGGAATAGTCACCAGTGCCCAAAGCTCAATGGCCTGTTCTTTGGGAGCTTGGAAGGTTAAGAATGCTTAAAACAGTGCAGGTAATATAAATCTCTGTCTGGCTTGTGAAGTTTCATAAGGAAGTTTGACAATCCCTCAAAGATTCTTTTTTTTTTTTTTCTCTTTTCTTTGTTTTATATTTTTATTAGATATTTTCTTTATTTACATTTCAAATGCTATCCCAAAAGTTCCCTATACCCTCCTCCCGCCCTGCTCCCCTACCCACCCACTCCCACTTCTTGGCCCTGGGGGCATATAAAGTTTGTTAGACCAAGGGGCCTCTTGTCCCAATGATGGCCGACTAGGCCATCTTCTGCTACATATGCAGCTAGAGACACAAGTTCTGTGGTACTGGTTAGTTCATATTGTTGTTCCACCTAAAGGGTTGTAGACCCCTTCAGCTCCTTGGGTAATTTCTCTAGCTCCTCCATTGGGGGCCCTGTGTTCCATCCTATAGATGACTATGAGCATCCCCTTCTGTGTTTGCCAGGCACTGGCATAGCCTCACTCGAGATAGTTATATCAGGGTCCTTTCAGCAAAATCTTGCTGGCATATGCAGTAGTGTCTGGGTTTGGTGGCTGATTATGGGATGGATCCCTGGGTGGGGTAGTCTCTGGATGGTCCATCATTTCATCTTAGCTGCAATCTTTGTCTCTGTAACTCCTTTCATGGTTGTTTTGTTCTCTATTCTAAGATGGAATGAAGTATCCATACATTGGTCTTCATTTTTCTTTATTTTCTTGTGTTTTGAAAATTGTATCTTGGGTATTCTAAGTTTCTGGGCTTCCCTCAAAGATTCTATCAGGCTGTGTTAAGAATATGTAACGTCAATAAACTGGAGCTGAAGAATCAGCTGTGATTAACAAAAGGCCAGCACAATTGAACTCTTTACTACGACAATAAATACTGGTTATCTGGGGCTGAAAATCAGCAGTGATTAACAAGAGAGCAATGTAACTGAGTTGAAATCTTGGAAGTCCTCAGGTTGGCACACAAAGTTGTAATCTATAGGGACTAAGGCTGATTCTCATGCTGGCAGCTTGGAAATGTTTAAAAGGTTTTGTTGACATGAGAAATGTAGAACTGAAGTGGTCATGAACAGAAGCTAAGGCCTTGGCATCATGTAGCAGGGATAAGAATTCGTGAAGAGTCCAGTGGTGAAGACTTTTAAACTTATACACCTAAAAGAAGACTAGTACAATTGTTAATGTCTTTCTCAGTGCACCATTAATTGGTAGACACATAATGGTTTATTCCATTAATAATGATTTTTAACTATAGTGCTAGTGATGTGTTTCTTCACTCTGAAACTACTGTAATTTTTGCCTTATAATTAAGTGAGTCTGAAGAGATGGCTCAGCGTTAAGTACTGACTGCTTTTCCAGAGGATCTGGGTTTGGTTTCTAGCACCCAACATACTTTGCAGCTTATAACCATCTGTAACTCCAGTTATAGGGGACCTGATAATACCCTCTTCTGACCTTCATGGACATGCAAGCAAAAACACCCATACACATAAAATTGTGCCAAGATATATTGAGTCTGTGTGCATGTCTTCTAACTCTTCCTGTGTTTATCTTTCACTATTTTTAATATAATTTTTATTCCTTGAGCATTTTATATGTGCATATAATATATTGTGTCAGTATTCATCCTTACTCTTAATTCTGTCAAGATCCACCCCACTCCCCACTCCTCACTTTATGACCTTTATTATTTTTTTTAATAACCTACAGAGACCATACGCTGCCCATGTATTCATGAGTGTGGTACATCCTCTGGAGTACTGACAACCTACCAGGAGCCACACCCACAAAGAAAGATGACTTCTCTAGAAGCTGTCAGTTGTCCATAGTGCCCGAGCCAGAACTCAGTGCTCATTGCAGCCCCTTCCATGCTGGTGTTTTGACTTGCTTGTGTGAAGCTCTTATGCAGGAAATAACAGCTGCTGTTAACTTCCCTGGGAAAGTGGACCTATCATGTACAGTATATACTGTTTCACTTTGGTTCTCCCTGACCTCTGACTCTTAAAAGCTTTCTGCCCCTCTTCCATGATGGTCCCTGACTTTTGTGGAGAAGAGTGATAATAGATTCCTCATTTCTGTCTAAGCACTCCTCTGATACTGACTGTCTGCTTTGACTTTGATTCTTGCCTGCATCAGTTGTTTGTTTATAATAGTCTTTCAGAGATAAAGCATAGATATTTACTTTATTCTACAGTTATAATTCATAATATCATTACTGATTTTGTCTAAGATATGACCAGTTATAGCCCTTTCAAGCTGGTGTCTGCCTTTGGTCATTTGATTACCTAATGTCATTGCAAGATATTCCAGATTCATCTTGTGGTTTTTACTACCCCACCCCTCAAATGAGCTATTTCTCCATAGAGCCTCTGTTCTTAAGAGTAGTGCTTAGAAGCCAGGACTTGGAAACTTCACATGCTCATTGGTGCTGTTTTTAGAGACATGCTTAGAGGACAGAGCTGGAAATATATACAAGTATATGCGCATTTATCCATATATCTACCTATCCCCGCCACAGAGCAGTGTTTCCTTACCTTCTCCCTGCCACGAGCACCTCTGTGACATAGGACTTTGCTAGTTATTTGGAATCGAGTTAGCCTCATCTGCTTCTGTTCATAGTTCCTTTGGGGCTCTGCCTTCATCCTTGATTTTATTTTTGCATATTTGAAATATCACTTATTTTAAGAGGCAAAAGTACACAGAAGACACACCTAAGAGAATTCTCACTTCGTATTCCTTCTATTTCATCCTTGAACTCCATTCTTTTTCAGTGTATCTCCTTGAGTAAGCAGATCTAGTTTTTCACTAATGTTTTGTGTATTTCCACACAACTGGCAAATGTATGTGTGCTAACTATGTATGTATGCATTTTTTTAAATTAAGGGTGTATTATCATTCTAAATTTCTAGAAACAGTTGAATGGTGAATACCTGTATATTTCTGCTGTATATTATCAAATGCCTCTCTGTAGAGGTTGAAACAATGTATTACTTGCTTGCATGTAGTGCTAAATTTAGGAGTGCCTATTTTTCCACAGCCCAACAGAAAGAATATGTCATAATCTTTGTAATCCAATAACTGGAAAAACTTTGTCTCTGTTTATGCAGTACTGCATTACTTTGTTCTTATAGTCTATATATGAAGTCTATATTATAGTCTACATACTATCTTGTATCTTCATTCCAATTTGCTGCCATAACTCTTTTTGCTTTAAAAAAAACATTTTATACATATGGTGTTCTGCCTGGATGTGTGTGCACCATGTACATGCCTGGTGTTTTCCTCAAAGATCAGAGGAGGTGTTAGATGATTCTCTAAAACTGGTATTATGGGTGGTTGTGACTTGCTATCTGGCTTCTAGGAACCAAGCCCGAGTCTTCTGCAAATGCAGCAAGTGTTCTTAACTGCTGAACCATCTATCCCAGTTTTGGTTTAAAAGAGGGTCTTGCTGTGTGCTCTGGATGGCTGCCTACTATTTCTAAGGCTGGCCTTGAACTCATGGCAATTCCCCTACTCCTTGGTAACCCTGGTGCTGAGATTACAGGTGTGTGTCACCGTACAAGGGTTTGTTAATATTTATTTTACCAATTTTCCAGGGTGCTAGGGATCCATCATGATGTTCTGAATAGCCTATATAAATGCTTTCTTGCTGAGTTAAACTCTCAGCCTAGGGAAATAAATGGAAGGTCAGTTTTCTTCGGGGATATGGCCCTTGCTTCAGTAGATAGCCTTTCACCTATGCATACACTGGAAGTATTAAGTGGACTCAGTGGGTTAAAACATCACTTTGGGTTGTGAGCGGGGCCAATAGCAAGGGAATGGGGATGGAGTTGATAAAAATGCATAATATAAGCCGGGTGTGGTGGCGCACGCCTTTAATCCCAGCACTTGGGAGGCAGAGGCAGGTGGATTTCTGAGTTCGAGGCCAGCCTGGTCTACAAAGTGAGTTCCAGGACAGTCAGGGCTTTACAAAGAAACCCTGTCTCGAAAAATCCAAAAAAATGCATAATATATATTTATGAAATTCTCGACAATTAAAACAAAATAGGGGAAAATCACCCCTTCAACTGACCACCAGGATCAAAGTAGGCATGGTTATTTGGAGCCTAAAGGGCCGTTCTGGATATTAACCTTTGCAGAAACAGTAGAGAAACATAACAAAAAGCCTAGCTATCAGACCTATTCGAGGCCATATCATAGGCTCATTTTATATCCTTTCAGACTATGTTGTTGACAAGACTAATCATAAAGGGTATATACACAATACTATTCACTGTCTACAATTCATTTGCCTGGTTTGCTAGAAAAATTCCACTCTTGGGAGTTGTACAGAGAAAACAGCCATTAAGTTCTGGCATAGTATGTGCTGTGTTCAAACAAAAGTAACACAAAAACTACTACAAAATCCAATTGGAATTATATTCATGTCATGACAACCTGGTATCTTGGGACACATCAAGACAAAGTCAGTCCCTAAAAAGGCTGTTACAGAGGAAGCAACCAATTTCAAAGATAATGAAGCACATTGTAATTGAATGAGATAGCCCCATAGTCTTTTGTATACTTGATCCCCAGTTGGTGACATCTTGGGAGGCTTAAGAGGTGTGGTCATCACTTAGGCAGAGGAATATGTTACTGATGGGTTTTTGAGAGCTTAAGGCTACACCATTCTCTGCCTCCTGCTTGCAGTTTAAGATGTAAGTTCTCAGCTTGCTGTTCCATAGATCATGCCTGCTGTTACTCCACTATGATTGATTGACATTTATCCCTCTGAAATCATAAACCAAAGTAAACCTTTCTTTCTATACATTGTCTTGGTCATGGTATTTAATCACAGCAGAAAGTAATTAATACATGAATAATACTTGGGTGAACAATTCACAAGCTGTGTCTGGAGGGAAGGCTGTTTGCTACTTTTGTAGAGGATCAGAATTTGGTTCCTAGCATTCACATTGGATGGTGGGGTCTAGAACTCTCTTCTGACCTCCAGAGGGAACCCCAGCACATGTGTGTGTGTACACAAATAGGTGCACTTACACATAAATTAAAAAACTACCCCCTTCCCTTTTATTTTTTGAGACAGGGTTTTTCTGTGTAGCCTTGACTGTCCTGTAACTACTCTGTAGAGCAGGCTGGCACAGAGATTCACCTCCCACTTCCTCCAGAGTGCTGTAATTAAAGACGTGCACTGACCCACCCAGCAGAAGAAAAGAGTCAGATACGGTGTCATACACTTGTAGTCCCAACACGAGTTAAGTGGAGTCAGGAGGACTCATGGTTTAAGGTCTATTTCTGCTACATAGTGAGTTTGGGGCCAGCCTGGGCTACACGAGACTGTCTCAAATCTATCCTCTAAATTTCAAAGTGATAATTTCTTTTCAAAGATCCGTAAATTCCTGTAAAATACAGAAAAACACATGGACAAGGTAAGGATTACAATAAAAGATTTGAATGAGAAAGTAAGGACACAGACATTTTCAAAGTAACCAGTCATAAGTCTAGGAAATGAAAACAGTCAAATAGGAAGCTCCATGGAAAATTTTCCAATGGACCAGATTAAGCAGAAGAGTGGATTTCAGGATTAGAAGACAAGGTCCATGAATTAGAACATCACTATATGAGGGTTTTCTATGGAAGTAATGAGTGGGTGGCATGGCTAAGCACTTGACAGCACTTGCTATACAAGCATTAAGACCTGCCTGAGTTTGGATCTCAATACCACATAAAAACCTGTATGTGCCTGTAACCCTAAATGGATTCCAGGAGTTTGCTGGCCAGCCAAACTAACCAGCATGGTCAGCTGTCCATTTAGTGAGAAGCCTTTCCTTAAAGGAACGCACCAGAAGTGGTGCAGAAAGATATTAACATCTTTTATGGTCGTTTCTTGTGCACGCACAGGTATTCATGCCTGCACACTTGAATGCATGCTACATATACATGCCAAAACACTGGCAAAAATGTAATGGGACATGAATATGTTCAAAATATATTACATACAGATATGACAGTATTGAGAAAAACATTACTTCATTAGTATTTCAAAACGTATTATTGTACAAGTAATAGATGTAAAAATAAAGAAAATGAACTGTAAAACTATGAAAATATATGAAAGAATTTTAATTGCATATAAATAATAGGAAAACTGTCTTCCAGAAAATATACATTGCAAAAGGCCTACTGCATGTGAAATTCTGGAGGAAAAGCCAAACTGTAGACAGTAAAAAGGACCATTGAATACCAAGGGATAAGGAGAAGAAGGAATGATGGGGTAGAGCACTGGGGACTTCAAAGGCAACAAGGCTAGTCCACATTTTCTCATGGTAGATACACATCGTCATACATTTGTTGGAAATCACGCAGGAGCCCTTACCTAGAAGACTGACTGAGAATGAACAATCCCAAGAATGGACTCTATGTAATTATAGGCTTTGAGTGATGTGGTTGCTTAACCTTAGGTTAAAACATACTCCACGTGATGAGAAATACTGATATGGCCTTGGGTGGGCAACCATAGTGTCTGTGAGTTTGTGAATACAGTGGCCATGTCATGTTCACAATACAGCAGTTAACAATGCTCTTCCCCAGACTCTTCTATTCCAAGATGTTCCCCGAGTCTTGGGTGTTTGTGAAATAGACTTCCCATATGACATCAGGGTTGATCATTCAACACTCACCTATTCTCAGCACTTTGACCAATTAGTAGTCTTCGCATTGACTGCTGCCACACCAAAAAGAAGCTTTCCTGATAAGAGTTGAAGTCAACACTAGTCAATATTTTGAAAATATTTTGATGTCTGTGTAGAAATATCTCCATATTAACTTCTACCATAAGGCCTATGACCTCCACAGTCACTGACTTTTGACAAATTTTTTTAATTTACTTAAATTCTTTAATTGATTTTTTTTTTTAGATTTTCATATATGAGGAAATTACATCATTTTCACCCTTCTCTTTGCCCATCTAACTCCTCTTGTGTTGTTCCCCACTATGCAATTTCATAATTTTGTCTTCTTTAATTACTGTTCTCACACACACACAGTGAGGGGGAAGATGGGGGAGGAGAGAGAGAGAGAGAGAGAGAGAGAGAGAGAGAGGCTTATTTTACTTCTCTCAGCACCCAACAACTGCCTGCAGCTCTTCATCTAGAGGTGTGGCCTTGTGAGATCTGCAGGCAGTGTTGACATACCAACTGGAATTGACATTAAGCAGGCCTTGTCATGTATAGAAGACACAATCTCATTGCAAACTTCCTGGTCCTCTGGATCTTAAAATCTTTCTATCCCATCTGTCTCAATGTCCCCTAGCCTTAGCTTGTGTTGTAGAGAGTTCATCTAGAGCCTTGCACATCATGGTTAGCCGTTCTTTGCATTTTGGCCAGCTGTGGATTTCTGTAATGGTGTCTGCTGCAGAAAGAAGTTTCTTTGATACAGGGTAAGGACAACACTTATCAGACTGGTGCATGAGCTACATTTCTCTGGACATTTTTAAAAAGCAGTAATCAAATCTGAGGCACATAAACTGTAAGGACAATTGTGGCTCTGGACAGTGACTGTTTCCTGATCTAGCCGTGAATCAGAAACTAGCTGTAGATGTTAAGTCTGCTCAAACACATGAACTGACTTACTGAGGAAGGTTTTGTTACCACTGAACTTGACTGATGTTTGAGAATGTGGACACAGACTGATAACTTTGATGTTTTAAACCATTTTGTATGTTGGAGTGCACATGTGTAATGATGTAGAAGTCAGAGGGCATTGGTGGAGTTGGGTTTTTCTCATATAGGTTCTAGGGATAAAACTTAGCTTTTCAGGCTTAGCAGCAAGCACTTTGACTCACTGAGCCATCTCATGACCTTGTGATTTTGAATTTTTAAATATTGGTTTGAAGCCCCTCTTTGTAGGTTTCAGTCATAGATTGATAGTAGCTCTGTGTGTGTGTGTGTGTGTGTGTGTGTGTGTGTGTGTGTGTGTGTATCCTTGAAAGTGGTTTGAAAGTTGGTTATGAGTTATGAAAACGATGTAATTTAAGAAAAGACAAGACGCATGGCTATTGGAAGAACAAGAAAACTGAAAACTGTAGACATTTCAATGGATTTTGCTCTTTAATGACTAGCAATATTAGCAAACACATGCAGGAAAAACATGAAATGTTCAAGTACTAAATTTATTAGTATTTACTAGAAGCTAAGATCAAGCCTAAATAAAGTAAGCACGGCAATTTTCTGAGGTTGAAGAATAAATTAAAAATTTTATTAAAAGCCCTGCATCCTAAAAAGTGAGCCTTTGCATTTAAAATCTTGTGAATAGTATTTTAATAGGTAAATCATAATGTATACACTTTAAGATACAGTGTCATTTTGTTGTGGGCATACAGTGTAGGATTCTTAAACCTAGTTAATCAGCATTGCCTTGCAGGAGCACACACTGCTTAGCACTCTCAATTTTGTGCACTATTTTAACACCATGATTTTGAAGACCTTCCTCAAAACTGTTTTATGAGCTAGTTTTGTGATACTTGGAAATACTTTGTTTCATCTGTTTTCTTCAAGCGTTGGTGTATGTACTGTGCGAAAGCTATATTCTGACTGGATTCCCCTCACATCCCCAGATTCCTTTTTCTGACCCCTGTCCTCTCCCATTTGTCTTGTTTATATCTCTAGATTGTTTTATTCCTAGTTTTGTGAGGTGGCATGATGCTCACAAATGTATGTACATGTATGTACTCATAATTTTATTCATTTACATAAAATTTACAAAAATGAGACAGAACATCTGATATTTGTCTACTGTGACTCAATCTGATTAATACAGTTATCTTCATTTGCATTTATTTTCTTGTAAACAATATAACTTCTTTTAGGCTGAAAATTTTTCCATCATGTATATTTTATTTATTTTTCTATTATATAAGAGTCATTGAATTTTTGCCTTGTCCCCCAAGATGTATGATACAACTAAATTACAGCGTTCTCAAATATAGATTTTATTCCTTGTATCCAGATCTTCAATGAGAGAGACAGGGTAGAGTATGTTTCTAAATTATTACTGAAAAAAAAAACCAACAACTCAGTTTTGAGGAAAAAATTATCTTTAAACTATAGCCAAAGAAGCTGTGATAATGTAATAGTTTAATAGATACTTTTTCAAAATGTAATAGACGCCTCTTTGTTTGGTTTCATGTGACATGGGCCTCATGTAGCTACATCTGGCCTTGACAGACACCCAATACTCTTGTCTTTATCTTCAAAATTCTGGGGTTACAAACATTTGGCACCACACTCAGCTTAAAATGCAGTAGACTCTTAAATACAAAAGCCACGTGTAAATTCCCAAGTGCATCTTAACATTCGTTGCATGCATGTGTTTAGTCAGTTGTCAAAGCATCCTTGCATAGATGATCCATGGCTCAGTATAGACACCTGAGGAATCGTAGATGAACCCAGAAGAATCTTCCAAATTTCAGAATTATGAGCTAAAGAAATGATTGATCCTTTATACTGCAGTGGTCAAGGGTACTTTTCAGCATAGCAATAGATAACTGTAAGCAGCCAAAACCCCAAACATAATCCACTCTGCTGTTTAATCTTTTAAAGAATTTTGATTCTTTGTGTCAAACTGTCTGATCACATTTTTTAAAGTAGCACATCTGATAGTATCATTAATGAAAACTTTTAAAAATCAGACAATGTTTTCCAGTACTTTAATTTTTTTTTTTTTTTTTCGTTTTTCAAGACAGGGTTTCTCTGTATAGCTCTGGCTGTCCTGGAACTCACTCTGTAGATCAGGCTGGCCTCGATCTCAGAAATCTGCCTGCCTCTGCCTCCCAAGTGCTGGGATTAAAGGTGTGCGCCACCATGCCTGGCAAGGTTATTCATTTTACAAAAGCTAACACAAAACAATTATAGGAAAATTAAGTAAAGATATCAAATTTTAATTTTGTTTTTCATTTACTTGAGAAAAAAATTCTTCAGCCAATCATATAGTAGGCATCCATCTAATCTCACTCAGGAAGTTGAAGACTGACTTGCAAAACAGGCTAGGCTATATTACTTGATCCTGCTTCCAAAATCAAGAATTCAATCAACAAAAAATTTTGAGTATAAATTTATCTAGTAACCAAACACTGGCTATATATTTATATTTATTAACTTTATTTTTTCAAATAATCATGTTTATACATAAAGTTCAAAGTTGTCTTTATCATTCTTGTATACCATCTTTCTTCTTCCACGACATCAGCTCTGGTTGTCTGCTATAGATCAAAAGGAAGGCTAACTGTATTAGTTGCTTTTAGATGCTCTGGTGAAACACTGAGACTAAAAGTGACTTAGGGAAGAAAGTGTTTATTTTGGCTTATGGTTCCAGAGGAGAAGTACATAAGTGGGTAAAGTGTGTCAGTGGGTATCTAGAGCAGGAAGCTGAGAGACAGCATCTTTATCCACATGCAAGAAACAGGGTGAACTGAAAATGGGCTGAGGCTCTAAACTCTGAGTTCACCATCACCAACATACTCCAGCTTCTAAAATTCCCAGGACCTTTCCTAACAGTGCTAGTACCTGTGGACACCATGTTCAAAGATGTGTGCTTATGGCGTGTGCTTCGTGGAGAGCATTTCTCATTTAAACTACCAGACCAGCTAAATGTAATATAGTGTCCTGGGTTGGATTCTAGAACAAAGAAAAGTCACTTGTAGGAAAAGTGATGTAATCTAAGACTAAGACTGTATCTTCCTTAATAGTAATTTAGCAGTGTTGGTTTCTTTTTTCTTTCTTTTTTTTTTCCTTTTTCCAATTTTTTATTAGGCATTTTCTTCATTTACATTTCAAATGCTATCCCTAAAGTCCCCTATAGCCTTCCCCTCCTCCCCCTCCCCTACCCACCCACTCCCACATCTTGACCCTGGCTTTGCCCTGTACTGGGGCATATAAAGTTTGTAAGACCAAGGGGCCTCTCTTCCCAGTGATGGCCGACTAGGCCATCTTCTGCTACATATGCAGCTAGAGACATGAGCTCTGGGGTACTGGTTAGTTCATATTGTTGTTCCACCTATAGGAACCCCTTCAGCTTGCAGACCCCTTCATCTCCTTGGGTACTTTCTCTAGCTCCTCCATTGGGGGCCCTGTGTTCCATCCAATAGATGACTGTAAGCATCCACTTCTGTATTTGCCAGGCAATGGCATAGCCTGACAAGAGACAGCTATTATCAGGGTTCTTTCAGCAAAATCTTGCTGGTGTATGCAATAGTGTCTGCATTTGGTGGCTGATTATGGGATGGATCCCCAGGTGCAGCAGTCTCTGGATGGTCCATCCTTTCGTCTCAGCTCCAAACTTTGTATCTGTAACTTCTTCCGTGGGTGTTTTGTTCCCAATTCTAAGGGGTGAAGTGTCCACACTTTTGTCTTCGTTCTTCTTAAGTTTCATGTGTTTTGCAAATTGTATCTTGGGTGTTCTAAGTTTCTGAGCTAATATCCACTTATTAGTGAGTGCATATCTAATGACTTCTTTTGTGATTGGATTACCTCACTAAGGATTATGTCCTCCAGATACATCCATTTGCCCAAGAACTTTTGTTGATGGTGGTTACTTTGCTTGTTGTGCATAAGCTATATAATTTGAGACAAAAGAACTCTGTTAAGAACCCTAAAGAAAAATATTAATGTCCATATGAAGGGTGCCAATGAGCATTTGCCCCCATGAGGATGTAGGATGTGCCACTTCTTAGGACTAGATTCTCAGCAGAAGCACCTGTCAGTGCCTTCATCTTGAGCTTTTCTGGCTCTAGAACTCTGAGAAATACATTTCTGTTGTTCAGAAATCGCGCAGTCTAATGTACTTTATTTTGATGCCCAGAATTGACTAAAGTAATATTTCAAAATACACAAGTGTGACCAGAATTGACTAAAATAATATTTCAAAATACACAAGTGTGACCAGATGTGGTGGAGCACACCTGTAATCCCAGCACCGGGGAGGCAGAGGCAAGTGAATCTCTGTGAGTTTGAGGCTAGTCTGGTCTGCATAGTGAGTTCCAGGGCAGCCAGGAGATATCCCAAAACAAATGTAATACAGATGTGTGCAGAGCCATTGCAACCATGAGTTGTGACTGCCATTATTTTCCTGGTTTAATTCTGCCCTGTCTGTAGATAAATAAAACCAGTTGACCAGTTTTACCACTGGACTTCAGAACCTGGGATATGCCTTGTGCCTTTGATGTTAGCTTGGCATAAAACTGTTTTTTTTGGTTTTTTTTGTTGTTGTTTTGTTTTTGTTTTTTTAGATATTTTCTTTATTTACATTTCAAATGTTATCCCCTTTCCTAGTTTCCCCTCTGAAAATCCCCTATCCTCTTCCACCTTCCCCTGATCCCCAACCCACTCACTCCCACTTCCTGGCCCTGGCGTTCTCCTACACTGGGGCATAGATAGAACCTTCACAAGACCAAAGGCCTCTCCTCCCATTGATGACCGACTAGGTCATCCTCATGCAGCTAGAGCCATGAGTCCCACCATGTTCTTCCTATGGATTGCAAACCCCTTCAGTTCCTTTAGTCCTTTCTCTAACTCCTCCATTGGGCACCCCGCACTCAGTCTGATGTTGGCTGCAAGCATCCACTTCTGTATTTGTCAGACTTGGCAGAGCCTCTCAGAGGACAACTATATTTGGCTCCTGTCAGCAAGCACTTCTTGACATCTGCCTTACTGTCTGGATTTGGTGTCTATATGTGGGATCTTTGGGATTTTTTTGTTTGTTTTGTTTTTTTTCGAGACAGAGTTTCTCTGTATTGTGCTGGCTGTGGCCTTGAACCCAGAGATCTGCCTGCCTCTGCCTTCCAAGTGCTGGGATTAAAGGCGTACGCCACCACCACGCCTATATGTGGGATCTTTACTGCTTTCTAAAGCCAGGAATGTACATTGATTCCAGCTCACCAGCTTGGTTAAGTCACTTCCTCTTTGATAGACTTTGATGCAGTGAGAGGTGAATTAGTAAGATTCTGCTCTTAAGTTTGGTTTCGAACCTGGGGCAAGAGACTGAGGTATATATTTTATATACCAAAGCAGACCTGGCCTCCAGGTTCTCCCAGCATCTGTCAGTCACAACCTGGCATACCCTGCCCCCATCTTTGAACTTTCCAGCCAAGAGGCTGGCCTACCCTTCCCCCCAGAGGCCCCTCCCTATATAATCCAGACATTTTAGACTCTCTTCTACTCTTCTTTTCTCTCTGCCCCTTCTCTTTTTCTCTCTCCTTCCCCTACCTGCCTGCACCCTTTCCCCATGGAGACTTCCCTGGCCTTGGCCCTTGGGGTCAGTGAACTTGCTCACCTGAAAGCAGCTTCCCAATAAACCTGCCTTTAATATAATATAATCTGACTTAAATTGGCTCGTGTCACTGATGACAGAGAAATAACCTATCAAATAGCACCTGGATAAGCTTAAACAAAGCAAACAGCAACAACAAGGAAATCCAACAGCACAAACCCAATTCACAAACAGGAAATATTGAAGGTCTTATAGTATCTAAAAGAAGGAATATGGCTTAACCTCAGAATAAATAAAATCAGAATCAAAAAGTGAACACAGAACCTAGGGAATATTCTCTATTCTAACTTCTCATCTTTGCTTTTTCTTTTCTGTGGAATGACTTTCCTAGCTTTTCTTTGACCATAGAGGCCAGTGATATGATTTCATGTCCCAACAAACAATATCTAGGACAGTAAATTGAATTTGCTAAAGTTCTTTCAGGTTCTCCATCAAGGATGGAGGCAGAGTCACATGGTACACATGAGGCTCTTATCTATAAAAGAAGGGTGAGCCCAAGAAAATCAAGAAATACTATGTAGGCATCTTAAAGACATCTTTCTCTGTTGCTGTGACAAATGACAAAAGCAACATAGGAAAACCAGCCTTATTTGGCTTACTTCAAAGTAGAGTCAATAACTTTGAGGAAGTCAAGGCAGGAACCCAAGCAGCTAGTCACATCTCTTCCCCTGTCAAGAGCAAAGAAAGAAGAAATGAATCTTCTTCACTTGCTTGCTAGCGTTAGTGTTTAGCTAGCATCTCCACTTTTATAATGTTTTAGATCTCCTATCCAGGGAATGGTACTGCCCACAGTAGACTGAGTCAATTAATAACCAGTCACTCTACATACCCACAGACCAACCTGATCTAGACAACTCCTCAACTGAGACTCTTTCCAGGTTATTCTAGGCACGTTGGAATTTAAAATTAATGGTCTTAATTTAGTTTCTATAGCTATGCTAAAGCAACACGACCAAACACAACTTATAGCAGAAAGGGGATTTGGGGGCATGCAGAGGAGTAAGTGTCCATTTCCTATCACAGCAAGGAAGTGTGGCAGTCGGCAAGCATGGAGGCTAGAGCCAGTAGCTAAGAGCTTGCATCTTGAATCACAAGCAAGTAGCAGAAAGATAGAACTGGGAATATCATTTGACTTTCAATGCCCAGAGCCCATCCCCTGTGATATACTTCCTCAAGCAAGACCTCCTAAATTTCCTAAAACAACACCACCTGCTAAGGACAAAGTATTTAAATGTCAGGGCCTATGAGGGGAGGCATTCTCATTCAAACCACCATATTAATCATCACAGTTGTCTACTACAAAAGATGTGGTAATGAGAGGGGCGTGGGAAGAGAAAGAGGGAGATTTTACTGGACTCTGAAACTTACATACCCAAATGATGTGATAACTTAATACGTTTTTTAGATTCTACTCATCAGGAATTGTTCCAATTCTTAATGAATATTCACTATTCCATGCATGGGTTCAGCTAAGTATCATGGACATAAAAGAAGAAACATTGTCTCAACTCTCATAGGGTAAGGAGATGGGCCAATGAGAAAGAATACCAACATGTCAAGGGAGTACAGGGGATCCTGTAGTACAGGCATTAAGTTCTAACAGCCCACTTGTAGACTTGAAGCCTACTACTTACCTTTTCTTCCAAAGTCCATTTTATTAATGGCACAACTTCATTGATGCTTGTTTTACTTTATATAGTACAAAGGCAGATAATGGTGATATTTTCATGGACATATATTTATCTCAAAATGATCATGATGTATATACTAAGTATATGCATTCCTTTTGTTTTCCCCAGAAAGTAGTTTGAAGATGGTTTCAAATGTGATAAATCACATCCGCAAGGAAGATACGATTTTGTTTGCTTGTTTCATTTTGTTGTTGTTGTTTAGTTTTTGGTGAGAAGGCTAGGATGACTCCATGGACAGCCTTCAAATTGGCAGTTCAGGACTAGGCAAGTCCAGGCAAGTCCAGGCCTCAGAAGCTGCCCCACCACCTGGCCTAAAACAAGGACAATGGGTCAGCAGTTTCCAACCAGTTCCCACACCCCAATAATGGAATGCTACTTACTCAGGATCCCTCAGCAACAGTCTACAACCACCATACCCCAGTAATGGTTCTAGAATGCCCAGAGATAGTGAAAGAGTAGTACGTAACCAAAGACAAAATAGAGTCCCTTGTGTCAGGAGGGAAAGTGAACCTTTAAACTATCCGATGGCTCTAGGTACGGGGCAAGCCTTTCCTGGAACAATCACAGAATAGCCAACGCCCTCTGAATATCTCTGTGGAATGTCTCAATGCCCCAGGAGGTTGCCTAAGGTAGCACATGACTTACCTCCCCCTTCCCCCCCCCCTCTTGTCTCTTAGAGTTAGCTACCTGGGTATCTTGCTGATGTTTAAACTAGCCAATCATGTGAAACCGCGCCAATTTCTCCAACCCCCCCCACCCCATTGTTATAAAAGCTCCTAATTTTCGAGCCACGAGGTCGATCCCCCGGGCCCCTGTGTGGGATACGGGTCGTCCCGGAGCTCCGATTAAAAATCCTCTTGCTTTTTGCATCAAGACAGGTCTCGTGATTCGTGGGGTGCACGAACAGCCTGTGTTTGAAATAGGGATATTTCTGGTTTGATCTTACAATAGAGTAAGACAAAGTCCACCTACCCAGGGATTCCTCTAATGTGCTTTAAATCCAGGCCTGCAAGCTCACTGGATTGTTAATGGGAGACTCCAGCATGCTGGTGTTCTGCAGAATAAAACACTCCTTACATTTACATACTATTTGAGTCTGGGGTATCATTCTTTGGTGAATCATCGACCCTTAAATTTGCTGTTTTCTTTGTTTCGTGGCACTGTGTGGAGCCCAGGGCATCACACATGCTAGGTACATTTTCTTGGGTGCATGTTTTAAAATGTCAACTGATGGGTATTGACCAGGAAGTGGCTTTAAATAAAACCCCATGCTACGGTGATTCCACATTAAAGCAACCAACTCCTGGAGTACCTACCAGAACATGAATGTCTTAATGAAGGACTCCATTGAACCATCAAGCATGGCTTGAAAAAAGGAATGCCAAACTTTTTCTTAATATTTTACCAGTTTTCCAAGGAAGAAGTTGTGTTGCTTCCAACATTGTTAGATGCACATTGTTTTCAACATGATAGCTTTCAGCAGTGATATTAGAGTTAATTACCACAAAACACTTGTGTAGCACACATGAGAGCACATGTGTGCACGCGCGCACTCACACACACACACACACACTTCTGGATCAGGATCACAAGGGAGATATAGGTAATGTAATTTAAGATTAAAGTAGTCCATTCAGCTTAGTGTGTATAAGTTGATTACAAGGTGAGTCCAAGGTTTAGTAAGATAGATTACATTGTTTTTCTTAAAGGTAAGTTTAATTTAGACAAGCTGAGTACTCAGGGCATTATAATTATCGTGGTTACAAGGTTAAGTAAAAGTTTAATTTGTGAAGGTGGGGTACAAGAGACACTTCTCAGAAAATCGTTACCATATCATACAACAGTGTTTTCAGAGCCTGTGTTTGCACCTGTAGGTGTGGACTGAATTATACAATCTCATTGTCCTTGGTCATTTCTGAGTCATTTATTCCATAGATTTCTTTTGTGACTGCCCCGTATGCTTTCTGCAATTGGGAGTGTATTGAAGAAAACAGGAGCGCCACAATACTCTAGCTCAGTCTGAAAAGCCAGCCCTCCAGGTAGCCTCATCTTTCCAGCCCCCAAAGAGTACTATGGCTGGAAGGGACCCTGGCGTGTAGACAGTGTTCCATGGTGTTCCTTGTAAGATACAGTAAGAACATCAGGATTTACATGACTATATTTCAGATTGATGAAATGAGGGTTACAATATGAAAGAGTCTGGGTGACAGCAGGTAAAATGCATAGGCCCTGGTTCTAATTATTCCGTGACAGTGTAAACTAATAGGTTACAAAAACAAGCTATAAAACAGGAAAGAAAAACAAAACAGCGCATGCTCAGTGCACCATGCACAGGCCTGCAATCACTACATCCCATGGCTTCCACTCTAATCCCTGACATTTCTAGCCACCGGCCCATCCTAGCCTACAGGACCACTTTGTAAAAATGAAGTATACAAAGCTACTGCTTATCTCTTCTCAGCTGTTGAAACACAGTGTTAGAGAATGGAAATAACTCAGAACCTATGTTTTCTGGGATCACTTGCTAAAAGAAACGTATCCAGATAAGCTTTTGCTTCTAAGAAATACATCCAGGTGAAACACAATGAATCATGGGGTTTTGTTGCTGGTTTGAATATAAACCAATCATATCTTTATCATCTGCTTTTGATTTGATAAGATTAGATGGTAGTTACAGGTATTGTAAATGCTAGAGGAAAACGTTTGAGCTCAGTGTGGTGGGACACCCTGTCTGTGTACCACCACATCCACATCCCAGCACTCAAGAAGCAGTGGAAGGAGGCTAACCACAAGTTCAAGGGCACATAGAGCTACATGGTAAGAACCTATCTCAAAAGATAAGAAAGAGCAACATTTATTTTAAAAATTGAAATTATGAAGACATAATTACTTGGAGAAAACTTTAATAAAATTCAAGTAAGTTGTATCATTTTAAATAGAACTGAATCCAATAACTTTAATCACAGCACTTGGGAGGGAGAGGCAGGTGGATTTCTGAGTTCGAGGCCAGCCTGGTCTACAAAGTGAGTTCCAGGACAGCCTGGGCTATACAGAGAAACCCTGTCTCGAAAAACCAAACCAAACCAAACCAAAACCCAAAACAACAACAAAAAAAAACCAATGTTCTGAAGGGCACTTATGGCTCAAGGATAAAGGCATCTTCACCTAAAGAGCTTGCATGCTTGTTTCTGCTAGGTTCTCAAAGGCACCGGTAATGTGGCATTGCTTTACACCCAGTTCAAGGCTTACAGTTTCCCGAACAACCCAGAGAATTACCAGCTCTAACCCTATGGGATGACTCTCCCTGTTTTGGTTCATTCTTTTCCTGGAGGCATAACATTTGGAGATTTTAGTTTATTCAGAATAGGCTCTTCAGGGCCGGGCATGGTGGCGCATGCCTTTTATCCCAGCACTCAGGAGGCAGAGGCAGGCGGATTTCTGAGTTCGAGGCCAGCCTGGTCTACAAAGTGAGTTCCAGGACAGCCAGGGCTATACAGAGAAACCCTGTCTTGAAAACAAACAAACAAACAAACAAAACAAAACAGAATAGGCTCTTCTATTTGTGAGAACTCTAGCCATTGACTTCTATCCTCTTGTCAATTGTGAATTATTCTAAATAAAAATTCAAAAATTAAGTACTTTCAAAAATCCTCAAAGAAATGTTAATTTAGTGCTTTTTGGCTTTCTGGTAAATAGTTATCTTGTAGGCTCAGCAGATAAAAGCATTTGCCCTACAAAGCTGACAACCTGAGTTGGATCCTCAGATCCCATGGTGGAAAAGAAGCAGTGACTCCGGAAAATTGTCCTCTGACCTCTACACACATACTGGACATGTGCCTACACACACACACACACACACACACACACACACACACACACACACACACACACGTTATTACCTTGTGATGTTGGTTTAGTAATTCCTTACTAAGCCTTGCCAGGAATTTCATGCTTTTAAGATGATGACTTTGGAGGCAGAAGGATTAGGAGCACTTCATGATCTTGCAGGATACCTGGCTTCTGTTCCCAGCACCCACATGCTAGCTCATAACTGCCCGTAACTCCAGTTCCAGGGGATCCATTTCATTATTCTGATCTCTGTGTATGTACGGCACACACACACACACACACACACACACACACACACACACTTTCAAAATCTTATCAAAAAGATGGTGATTTTTGTGTTTTAGTTATCTTTTGTTAGTTAAATACAGTTGTTCTCAATCTGAGGGTTGCGAGCCCTTTGGGGTAGAATGACCATTTCACAGGGGTTTCCTACGACCCCTTCCTAGAATCATGAACAAAGCACTCACTGAAGGAGTTACAGAGATCATGTGTGAAGCTGAATCAAAAGGATGGACCAACCAGTGACGGCGGCTGCCAGGGATCCCTCCCATAATCAGCCACCAAAATAAACACTATAGCATATGCCAGCAAGATAATGCTGAAAGGGACCTGATATAGCTGTCTTGTGGGAGGC
>LR749493.1:3656226-3740765 GCA_902729485.2 Mus minutoides
GCTCATGTCTCTAGCTGCATATATGGAAGAAGATGGCCTAGTTGGCCATCGTTGGGAGGAGAGGCCCTTTGGTCATACAGACTCTATATGCCCCAGAACAGGGGAATGCCAGGGCCATTACGTGGGAGGGGGTGGGTAGGGGAGCAGGGCAGGGACGCGGGAGGGTAAGGGAAAATTTCTGGATAACATGTGAAATGTAAATGAAGAAAATATCTAATAAAGAGAAAAAAAACAGATATTTACATGATGATTCACAACTGCAGCAAAATTACAATTATGGAGTAGCAATAAAAATAATTTTATGGTTGGGGATCAGTATAACATGACAGACGGATTAAGGGGTCAATGCATTAAGGAAGGCTGAATGAGCTAGTCCTCAATGACTAGAGTCGGGAAGCTAGTATTTAATTCAGTCTCTACTGCTTAATATTAACACCAGTCCTGCATTCTGCTCCTAGTTCAATTCATCATTTTCTCTGTGTGATCAGTCAAATTGGACAAGACATTTCTCTAAAGAATAAGCAGTAGTTATAAAACATGACAGAGTTCCCTAGGGCAAAAAGTTCTGCAAAAACATAAGGCAATTCTATTTGAACTATGCAAAATGAATTTTGCAACAATTTATATTACCAAAGAGAACTTAGTTCATCAATCTAAAGGCATTTCATTCAGTTTCCATCAAGAATAAAGGAGAGATTTTGCTTTGCATATATGAAATTGAAAAGCCCATTCAAGGGTTCTCTCAAATCCTTTTCCTATAAAGGAGTAGCTGGCACTATAGTCAAAGTTACATTTCCATTTTCTAAACTCTGTGCTTATAGTTTGTAAATCTTTCTCAAATTTTATTAACAAAAATTTCAAAGATCTTACAGTTAATCAAAGCTACCTTTTTAATGTTCTGACTATACAGAAGATTTGCAGCTGAGCATATAGAGCTACCACTGAGCTATTTGCTCATGTGGTAGAACCTACCAGGTTTGAGGCCCTGGGTTCAGTAATGCCAAACACAAATATCAAATCAAAACAGAATGCAAGATCCTATGTGCTTTAAAAACTCATTCCACTGATTAAAAGTATCTACAATATATTCTTCACTGTTCAAGACAGAGACTTGAAAAGTTAGCAATGCCTTCTTTCTTCTTTTCATATAATCAATGCCCAAACTCTACAAAATCCACTCCAGACATACATTTCAAGTTCATCTAATTTCCTCAGTCTTTTATGACACCTAGCATCCTCGCTGAGATTCCCATTGCCTCTGGCTTGGATCACCCATGGTGGCTTCTAATTGAGCTCCCTTTTATTCTCCCCTTTCTTCATGAAATCAGACTCATTTCTCTAGAATGTAAAACCACTGAAACCATCTATTGCCTTAAGATAAAGTTCAGATTCCAATTGTGTCATTTATTTTATAATTTAGATTGAGAATCTTCCCCCAAAGGCCCATGTGATTGTTGGTTTGACCCGATTAGGAGATAGTGGGACCATTAAGAGATGGGGATTAGTGGAGAGTTTGGGTCACTAGAGGACATGATCTCAAAGGGACTAGTGGTAATATTATAAGACTCTGACAAGCCTTAGCTTACCAGGGACCCCCTGAGTGAACAGCTCAGAGCCTGGGATAGATGCAATCCATCGCATTGGGGTCATCCTGCACCTGAAGGAGAGGTGGCAACCCCAGGCAGCCCGTTCGGCCAATTTTTATACAGCTTTCGGGGGTAGAATAGAGCACCAGCCATTAGGCACAGTTTGATTGGCAAAACAGTATGACTTTTAAACTGATTGGTCCTTAGGGAATGAAGTAGCAAGGGCTTTCCTTGGCTGCGGTGGGGGGGGGGGGGATGGAGGAGGGAGAATGGTCCCTCTGCCATGAGGAATGTGTCTTTATGCTCTGGGCTTCCTTTATCTGAAGGTGGTCAGCAGTAAGTCCCCACTGTGGTCTGAGGAATGTAATTAGCCTCTCCCTTCCAGAGGGAAGGGATGCCTAAGTACCCTATGACCTTTCTCTTCCAGGAGGGGAGGGGTCTGGTGGAAATTTCTAAAGTTCCTGGGTTGACCTCTTCAATATAATTCCTTTTTTTTTTTCTTCTTTTCCGATCTGGTTGTGATGTGAGCAACTTGCTCCACCCACCAACACACTTCCATTATGATATACTGGCTTGATGCAAATTTACAAGCAACAAGTTGACTAGTGATGGGCTAAATCTCTAAATCTGTGAGCCAAAATAAACCTGTATACATTTTAAAGTATGGGAGGCATCCCTCCTATTCCCCCACCCACCTCCAATCCTCCCTTGAAAGCTATTGTATTTACCATTCCCAGGGAGATCCTTGCACGCTGCTCCCCTTAAGCCCTTCTTGCTACTTAGCATCTTTAGGGCTGTAGAATAGCATGACTGTCTTTTACTGTACAGTTAATAGCAATTTATAAGTGAGTACATACTATGTTTGCCTTTCTGGGTTTGGGTTACCGCACTCAGGATGATCCTTTCTTCTAGTTCCATCCATTTACCTGCAAATTTTATGATTTCATTGTTTTGAACAGCTGCATAATACTTCGTTGTATAATGTACCATATATTTTAAATCCATTTTTTTGGTTGAGGGACACCTAGGCTGTTTCCAGTTTCTGGCTATTATGAATAATAATAATAATAGTAATAATAGCTACTATGAACATAGTTGAGCAAGTGTCCTTGTGGGTATCTGCCTTGGAGTGGTATAGCTGGGTTTTGAGGTAGAACTATTCCCAATTTTCTAAGAAACCACCAAATTGAGTTTCAAAGTGACTGTAGAAGTTTCCCCTCCTCCTAGCAATGGAGGAGTGTTCTCATTGCTTCACATCCTCAACAGAACGAACTATCATTCAGATGGAAAAGTCATTCAGGTGGGGTGGGGGAGAAAATGCTGAGAGAAATGACTGGAACGGGGTGTGGGTGTTTAGGTTGAAACCTAATGCAAAGGGAAGGAATCTCCCTTGCATTCCTCCATGAAATCTATGAGAGAACCCTAACAAAGACTCCTAGTAAAGAGGGACACAGAGCCTGATTTAGCCATCTTCTGCAACCAGGCAAGTCTTCAAGTGTAGGGACTGGGATACTAACCCAGCCACAAAACCTTTTGATTTACAGTTTGGCCTGCCTACAGAGTGTGCTGGGACCAGAGTCTAGTACAGTCATCAACAACAGATGGTAACAGATGCAGCCAAACATTAGGTGGAGCTCAGGAAGTCCTGTGGAGGAGGGGGGAAGGATTGGAGGAACCAGAGAGGTCAAGAACACCACAGGAACATAGCCCACAGAATCAACTGACAGGGACTCTGGGGACTCACAGAGATCAGGGGTTCTGTAGGGGGCTGACCTAGGTCCTCTGCCTATATGTTGTGGCTGAGTAGCTTTATGTTCTTGTGGGAATCCTAACAGTGGGAGCAGGAGCTGTCCCTGACACTTTTGCTTACTTGTGTGATCCTTTTCTCCTATAGGGCTGCCTTGGCCAGCCTTGATGTGATGGCAGGTGCCTGGTCTTACTGTAGCTTGTTATGC
The DNA here is from genome assembly GCA_902729485.2 of Mus minutoides. Lineage (NCBI taxonomy): Eukaryota > Metazoa > Chordata > Mammalia > Rodentia > Muridae > Mus > Mus minutoides. The sequence continues at coordinate 3,659,768 of LR749493.1, forward strand.
AGTGTTTGGTTGATGTCCCTGGGAGGCCTGCTCTTTTCTGAGGGGAGGTGGAGGGAATGGGTCTGGGGGAGAGAGGAGGTGGGAGGGAGAGGCTGGAGAGAGAGGGGAAGGGAGGAGAAATTACATTCAGGATGTAATATATGAGAGAAGAATAGAAAAAGAAAGAAAGAGAGAGAGAAAGAAAGAAAGAAAGAAAGAAAGAAAGAAAGAAAGAAAGAAAAGAGAAAGAAAGAAAGAAAGAAAGAAAGAGAGAGAGAAAGAAAGAGAAAGAGAAAGAAAAAGAAAGAAAGAGAAAGAAAGAAATAAGAAAGATGTGGGAAGGAATGTGGGCAGAGACAGCTAAACTTAAGGCACATTTGAGGAATAGTATGGGTATCTAATATCATAAAAAACTCCTATAATGTATACAAACATGAAGGTGATCTAAGTGAAATCAACAAATAGTGGGGCAGACAGAGTAGCAACTGCCTATCTCCTGTCACCAAATGCAGCTTCTAGTACTGGGATAGAGTTGCATTTAAGCTTCTTTAACTTACTGGGTTTTATTTGAGTTGTTGGCCAAAGGTGTCCCTCAGGAATCCCCAAACAACCTAGGCTGCTGCCGATACTATAGATTATTCTCAACAAACTGACAGCAGGATCCCATTGCTGAAGACCACATATATACAAGTCATATAACATGGAGATGTCAAGCTGGTACCTAAATGGAGCCTTCGCTTCTACATTCCAATGTCTTTGCTACAGGAGGGTACTCTGCACACTGCCAAAAGAGAAAAATAAATACTAAGTATATACCTGCAAAATATACTAGGACAATGGTGGCACAAAACTTGTGGGCATAATGAGCCAATGTGTGATTTGACTTAAGGTCTACTCCATGAGATGGAACCCATACCTGACTCTGCTTGAGAGACCAAGAACCTGAAACTACATAGATCATGGACAAATAATACTGGCCTTTAAAAAAGTAGTGATAAAATGACTCCAATTGATCTTCTGCTATACACATAGATCAGTGCCTTGTTCAATCATCATCAGAGAATCTTTCTCCTAGAGCAATTGAGAACACTTACAGAGACCCACAGCCAGACATTACTCAGAATGAGAGACCTTGGAACACTAATTCCTGAATGGGATGTCTCCATCAAATCCCTCCCTCAAAGATGAGGGACTCCTGTGCAAGAGGAAACAGGAGGAGTGTACGAGCCAGAAGGAATGGAGGACACCAAGGACACACGGGCCTTTTAATAAACATGATCAGTGCTCATATGAACTAAAAGAGACTGAGAGAGCATGCATAGGGCTTGTATGCATCTGCATTAGGCCCCTATGGGTATATTATTACTTCCAACTAATGTTTTTATGGGGTTCCTGAGTGTACCAATGAGTGGGTCTCTGATTCTTCTGGTGGTTTGTCTTGTCTAACTTTGATGTGATAGTTTTTATTTTTTCTTATTATATTTTATTTTGCTATAGTTTACCATGAATGAGTGGATGGATGTAGACCTAGCCTCTAGGGTAAAGGTTAATAATGGAGCTGAGAGAGGGGAAATCAGTTTTTGCCAATGAAATGACACTGGCTGTATCAACTACTGCAGGACAGGCCTCATTTTCAGGAGCAATTGACTAAAATATAATGGATTCTAAAGCTTTTTGTGTGAGTATGTTTTTATTTGGTTATATTAGAGAGTCATGTATTATTTTGTTTTCCTTTTTGGGGGGGTCTTGTTGTTGTATTGGGTTTTGTTTGGTTTTTTTGAGAAAGAACTTAAAGTTGGGTGGGTAGGAATGGGAAGAAGATCTGGAAGGACTTAAGGAAGGGGAAGAATATGATCAAAATATATTTAAATTTAAATTTGTTTCAAATAATAAAAAAATAATAAGAAAAAGAAAAGAAAAATAATACATATTGTACTCTCAGGAACCAGACTCTCAGGTTCCAAAACAGTAAGACTGATTTTTTTTTTTTTAGAGATTCTTGCAATTACAAATATTAATTTTAGTGCCTCAAAATAAGAAAGTAGAAGAATGAAATGAAATGTAAAATAAATATTGCTGCCAAGGTGGAGAGAGATGGTTGTTTCTGGCACTCTCTTACAGCAGCAGAAAAGTGCACACTTTTCAAGGCTCTTAGAGTCCTTGTTTCTTGATGATTTCTGTTTCACTTCTCTTTGGTCTCCCATTGCTTCCTCCCTAAGATCCTAATATATATTCTTTTTCTAGTTCATCACTTAAGTGTTTTCTGAGGTTTATTTTATTTTCAGTTATGTGTATGCGTATATCTGTGTAGGGGTTTGTGCACATGGGTGCAAAGTGCCCATAGAATCCAGAAGAGGGCATTAGATGTCCTGTAGGTGGTTCTGAGCTGCCTGATATGGGTATTGGGAAGCAAAGATCCTCTGTGAGAGCGCAGTGTGTGGCCCTAAGTGCTGAGCTGTCTCTCCAGATCCTTGACTAAGCTTTTTCATTTACTCTTCACTCTGCCTGTAACAGTCTTTCTCCACCTCATTTACCATCCCTTAGCCTTCAGTGTAGCTGTCCCTAGAGTTTTTCACTGAACCTGCCACAGTGCACTGACTGGGGCCTCTCCCTCTGTGTTGCTGTAGCCCTCTGTCTTCTTCCAGCCAAACCGCTAGCTAACCTCATAGTATCATTATGCACATTTTACATCCCTACTCATTAGAATGTGAGCTCTGCAATGACAAGGACCATAGCTGTCTTGAGGGCCTAGCATATGGCTTAGTAAAATGTTCGTGAAGAAATGACTAAAGGAGCAGGTGAATGGAAGACCTTTATTTCCTGGAGTCAGGATTGTCCTGATACTAATGATTTTTTTTTCTATTTTTCTGTGGTATAACTTGCATTATCTTGGGATCTTCTTGCTGTGGTTTCCCTAGGCAAGCAGCGTATTTGTGTATAAACACTTAAGGCACAACAGACAACTGAAGGGTTTGGATCAGTTGTACCTGATGGATTAGTGATATTGCCTTTGTAGTTGAAGTCTGTTTATTTTAACTTACTCTGATGGTTTGAATATCCTTGGCCCAGGGAGTAGCACTATTTGGAGGTGTGGCCTTGTTGGAGTAGGTGTGTCCTTATTGGAGGAAGTGTGTCACTGTGGGTGTAGGCTTTAAGACCCTCATCCCAGCTGCATGGAAGGCAGTCTTCTCCTGTCTGCCTTTGGATGAAGATTTAGAACTCTCAGCTCCTCTAGCCCCATGCCTGCCTGGATGCTGCCATGCTTCCTGCCTAGAAGGTAATGAACTGAACCTCTGAACCTATAAGCCAGCCCCAGTTTTCCATTATAAGAGTTGGCTTGGTCATGGTGTTTGTTCACAGCAGTAAAACCCTATCCAAGACACTCACCTTTGTCATGAGGGTCTTGCTATATAGCACAGACTGACCATTAATTTGTCATGCAGGCCAGGTTGAGGAGTATCGTGACCTTCTGGCTCCTGGGTGCTGAGATTATAGGCATTAACAACCACACCTGGCTGTAGACTCTTTTGTTTTAAAATTATTATATGTGTATTGGATGTTTTTTCTGTGTGTATCTGTGTACCCCTTGCATGCACGATACCAGTGGATACCAGAAGAGGGTTGCCAGAAGAGGGAATCAGGTCTCCTGGAACTATAGTTTCATATAGATGCCAGCCACTGTGTGGGTTCTTGGAATCAAACCTGGATCCTGTGGAAGAGTAGCCAGTGCTCTTAACCCCTGAGATATGTCTTCAGCCATAAGGCTGTTTCATCCTTACATAGATTTCCCATGTGTTACACAGGCTGACCTTAAATTCCTGGGATCATGTGATTCTCTCATTTCAAAATGCCTACTCCTGGTCCAGTGAGATTTCTCAGTAGGTAACTTACTACAGAGTCTGATGACCTGAGTTCAACCCCAGAGATCCACATGGTTGAGGGAAAGAACTTACCTCTGTAAGTTGTCCTCTGACTCCACAATATTCTGTGTCCCATGTGCCCCCAAATAAATAAATAGATAGATAAATGAATGCATAAATAAATAAGACTGCATCCTGCGTACCTGGCACTATCCACATGTATTACTGTATCCAGGCTGAAGGTTTTTTTTTTTCATAGTTGTAGTTATGATTTTCTATTATCTAATCTTATCTATCTATCTATCTATCTATCTATCTATCTATCTATCTATCTAAGACGTTCATGAGACTATATGAGGATTTCATGTAGTCTAGTCTGGCCTTGATCCCAATAAATAGCTAATAATAACTTTGAACTTCTAATTCTCCTGTGTCTACCTTCCAGGTGCTAGGATTGCAGGCATGGACCATTATTGTGCGTGGTTATATTTAGTGCTGGGGGTCAAACCCAGGGCTTTTGTGCATGCCAGACAAGCACACTACACTACCAACTGAGTTACATTTTCCCAATCTGGCAGTTTTTCTTCATACCAAGCTTTTCTTTTAAAAATTAAGGATACATTCCACGAGGACTAGGTGGTTTTCAACCACCTTTGAGGACCTCCAAGTTCTTTGGCTCAGGCTTAACATTTGGTCAGCAGGTGCCCTAGGAACTGATCGATAGGTCATCTTCAAGGAGATGGAGGGCAGAGGTGACAAGTTTGGCTATGGGTTGGTTACTGGTGGTTTGGAAACTTTTTGAGAAAACCAGAGAAATGTAGTCTTGGCTTCAGTCATAGAGATGGGTTTACCAATGTGTAAAGGCATTGCTATAGTCTAATGCTGGATTTAGTTTTACAACAGTGTTTCTGTAGGAATACTGTTCTTTTGGGGTCATAGTTATTATTTTTGAGGTATAAACATGCTAACTGCTAAGAATTGTTAGGAAAGAAAAAAAAACTCTTACCATCAACTTAGAAGGGGAAAGTTCCCTCTAGGATAAGGGATTGTTCTCTCCCTGTCCTGAGGGTGAGCTTATAATTCTGTCTAATTAATATGATAATATGATTAATATGAGTCTTATTCTAATTAACTCTCTGTCTCTATCTCTTTCTGCCTGCCCACTGTACTTCACATCCTAGCTCAGGCTGGTTTTGCACTTGTGATACTAGTGTTACAAGTATGCCTTATCACCTTCAGCTTTCCTGTACTTTGGCATCTTCAATTTGAGTGGTGTGTCTAGGAATAAATCTTTTAGAACTCAGACTCCTGATCCTATCAGTTGGTTTGTAATTTGAACCTTAAAACCCTCAGATAGGCATGGTATACAGAAAACTCAAAAAACCTTACCCCTGGCTGCGCAACAGTGGTACATGCCTTTAATCTTAGCCATCAGGGAGCAGAGGCAGGTGGATCTCCATGAGTTCAAGGCCATTGTTGTATACAGAGTGAGTTCCAGGACAGCCAGGGCTACACAGAGAAACCCTGTCTGGGAAAAAAAAATGACTTTATCCAAGGGTTCCAGAATTCTTTGGTAAATGATCTTCAAATAAACATTTACTGTTCAAGGGAAATTTAAATTTCTAAAGCGATCCTAAATAGAATACTTTGATAAATGAAATTATTTGTGCACTGTGAATAATTACCTCATACTTGTAATGATGGCTGTTGTTGATTGAAATCTTGAATGGCTTAAGAAGTGACTATGGAGCCGGGCGTGGTGGCGCACGCCTTTAATCCCAGCACTCGGGAGGCAGAGGCGGGCAGATTTCTGAGTTCAAGGCCAGCCTGGTGAGTTCCAGGACAGCCAGGGCTATACAGAGAAACCCTGTCTCAAAAAACAAAACAAAAAAACAAAACAAAAAAAAAAGTGACTATGGGCTGGTAGATGGCTCCATGGGTAAAGATCATACCCCAGAAGCCTGATAGCTTGAGTTCACTCCTTGGAACCCAAGTAGAAAGTCAATGTGCTGGCAAACATCTGTACTTCCAGCTCCTACTGTGAGATGCTAGGTGGAGATATAAATTGCCTAAGAAGCTTGTGGGCCAGCTCACCTGTAATATTCAGTAAAGCAACAGAAACCAAAAGGACATGCTGGCTAGTTTGGGCTTAACTTCACAGGGGCAGGAGTCATTTGGGAAGAGTGGACTCCAATCGAAAAAAAGCTCCCAACAAATTGGCCAGTGGGCAAGCGTGTGGTGCATTTTCTTGAATGATAATTGATACGCAAGAGCCCCCTGTGGGTAGTGCCATACTTGGGCATCTGATCCTAGCTAGTACAGGAAGAGCAAGCTGAGCAAGCCATGGAGAGCAAACCTTTACACAGCACTCTGCTGTGGCCTCTGTCTCAGTTCCCACCTCCAGGTTTTTGGCCTGGTTGGGTTTCATCAGAGAAGCTTCTACTTTCAGTCAAAGGGAATTGACATGGAGACTCAAAACTGGACAATGTGCAGAGAATGAGAGACTTGGGAGCACCCAGCTCTAAATGGGATATCTTATCACATTCCTCCCCTCAAGGCTCAGGGATGTATATGGAAGAGGAGGAGGAAGATTGTAAGAGCCAGAGGTGGTGTAACACAAGGCAACATCATCCATTGGATACAACAGGACTAATATATGTGTCAACGCAGAGACTGTGACAGCACACTCAAGCTCTGCACAGCTTCAAACTGGATAAAATCACAGCCCCGAGAAGGGGACATGGACACCCAGAGTCTCACTCCTAATCAAGAAGCTACTGGTAATATATACCTGCTGGGAAAGGGAAAATCATTTTTTTTTCCAGTGGAGCAACACTGGGTATATCAACCACACTCCAGGATGCCCAGTATTAGTTCTGCAATATAAAACAGACACCATTTGTGTGTGTGTGCATGTGTGTGCGCGTGCGCGCGTGTATGTATTGTCTTATTTTTTGTTTTGTTTTTCTTTGGCTTTGTGTATATAAATCTCCACATATATATTGTTCACACACACATGTGTGTGTGTGTGTGTGTGTGTGTGTGTGAGAGAGAGAGAGAGAGAGAGAGAGAGAGAGAGAGAGAGAGAGAGAGAACATGGTGTTCAGTGGTAAGAAAGTGGAGAGACTTGGGAGGAGTAGGGAGGAAAAAAAGAATGAGATCAAAATAAATTGGATGAAAAGTGCATTGGATAAAACAGGAGTAACTTGTGAGTGTTTATATTGGACTTAATGGTGAGATTACATTTTAATCATGTGATAACTAAAAATATAAAATATCTTAAAACTGGTTACAATTTTGTGCTAAACTTAAAAGTAAAAAACCTCAAAATGTTTACTGAGCAACTTGCGCTTACGTCCTTCAGTGTGGTTTCTGTATCACTGCGTGAGCCTGAGGTGCTTAGATGCTGTCCCCTATCAATACTGATACTTTGTTGTCACTATTGATTTAAAAAACTGTTTGTTATAAGTAAGTGATAAAAAATTAAATCTAAATGATGTTTTATAATCACTTCAAAATGCATGCCAATCTAAAATTTTACTCATATATGTATGCTGTGCTGACGATCGAACATAAGGATTTGTTCATCCTAGGCAAATACTCTACTACTGAGATATATACCCAGGGCAAAATTATCTTTAAAGGATATAGAGATGAAGTTGAAACTCCATGTTAGAGCATCTATCTAACATGCATAGAGCCCTGGGTTTGATTCTCAGCATCATAAACAACACTATTAAAAGACATTTAATAACACTTTATTATCTTTCATTGATAAGTACTGTGATGAAATGTCTTTCAAGAATACAAGAGGGGCCGGACGTGGTGGCGCACGCCTTTAATCCCAGCACTCGGGAGGCAGAGGCAGGCGGATTTCTGAGTTCGAGGCCAGCCTGGTCTACAAAGTGAGTTCCAGGACAGCCAGGGCTATACAGAGAAACCCTGTCTTGAAAAACCAAAAAAAAAAAAAAAAAAAAAAAAGAATACAAGAGGGTAACAAATACAGCCGAGTCTTCATGTTGGGCATCTGCTGCTGTGTCAGCAACAATTAATTTGCAAAGCATACATTCAGGCCACTGTGTGGCTAGCTTGGATATTGCTAACAGAAGCAAATAGATAGAAATTTATAACATGTGTGAGGACATGGATTGGGAGATGGTATTAGCAGCTCTTCTCTCTGTGCCCTCAATTATCTTAAGGTAGGCATCCTGTTAGTTGGTCACTTCCTTGTACATAATTGGCATGAACCAGTTGGGTAGTAAGGTCCACGTGTGCATTCAGATATGGATGACTGTGGAGAAATGAAGGCAGATTTCTGGATTGTGTTCTCCATGATCACCCCTTTGGAAAAATCCGTAATAGATTGCAAACAGCTGGGAATGACTGGTATGCAGACTCTGACCCCCTTGACCTCTGACTGTCCTAAACCCTGAGAAGATTAATGATTATTGCCCTACTTATAATCCATGGAGGCTCTTCCGTGTGTCCAAGCCCATCATTTGGAAAGCTCTCTTTTTTATGCTAAGTTCCTCACTATAACTCTGCTGGCCCTTTTGGGTTCTCACAAGGAGGCAGTCTTATTTGTATTTCTACACTCTGGCAAACTCCATCCACATGTTTACCTTTGGAAAATTGCACCAGAGTGAGATGAAAGAGGGAAGCAGGGGGCGGGGGAGGTGGATCTGGTTCCTCTATTTGGATGCCAATGGAAACCTGCTGCTGCTGCTGCTGCTGCTGCTGCTGCCGCCGCCTTGGCAGCTTTAGTGAGCTGAGGTTACAGATGCTTTGGTGAGCTTGAAATGCTTAGATGCTATCCCCGATCAAGGCTGCAACGGTGTTCTTTGGAACACACTGTGTTATGCTCAGACAAGCCTCACCCACCAACGTCAGGGATGGGGCTGAATTCCAAATGCCTGGCAATGCTGTTGTAGCAACAGTGACAACAGCTGAGGAAAATGCAGTTCCTCTGTGTACTAAACAAATTTCCAGTTTTCTTTCTCCTTCAGGCAAACGAGGCCAGTCCTGGCCCTTCCGAGTAAGTATGTACTCCTGCATTCGGAGAGCTCTGCAAAGAAGCATATTCTCATGAAAACGAAAATGAGGAGCTAGAGAAAATTTAATTATAAAAGTAATCAAAATGTAATTGTTTTACCCCAAGCCGTATTATTCATATATATATATATATATATATATATATATATATATATATATATTTCAAATTTGTTATTTCCAGAATTTAATAGCCTCAAATTATTATTAGTTTTTAACACAGCTTATCTTAAGATTTGTCGATACATTATATTAGTGAACCAAACTGGGCTGTACATATTATTAATCTGTTGTGCACCTCCGCTCATTGTAAACCTTACTCCAAAGGTGTGTTGCTAATCTCTGTTCTGGCAACCTCTTTAATTCTGGGTGCCGTTGGTAAAACCAGAAGCTCCTTATGCTTGCATGTTCAATTGTATAGGATTTAATCCACCAGTTGTCAGTGAACGTACTGAAGTGTTTCTCCTCTGGCGCCTTCTGCCGTGCCTGGGAACAGGAAGAAAAGAGCCAAGTATAAAGGAATGTTGGAACCAGGGTCATGGCCCTGGGAGTTGCCTTCCTTTCTTCTCCTTGGAATTATAAATATCATTTGGGTCATGAAACTGCTGTTTGGGTTAACAGCCAAACCACTTTCTCTCCTCAGCTGTGCTGGCATTTCAGCTAATAATCCGGCTGTTCATTTCCTCTTTGCTCTCATGAGTCTTCCTTTATGGTTTCCAAGGAAATTTGAGTCCCTCCCCCACACCCGTGTTGTTTCAACCACTCCAATTTGTCCTGTGTCTTTCCCATTATGTGAAAATGTCAAGAAGGGGAGGGCTTATGTTTGTCTCAGTTGTTCACTGTGTTCCCAACATTCCACTCAGAGTTTGAGGGCAGAGTCAACAGTCAGTCAGGATTCGCTGCATTGTTGCAGGAGTAAAGCCCTTGGCTTGGTGACCTGAGCATTTTGGTTCATTTCATTAAGCCTCATTTTCTTATGTAAAAATGAAAGAAAGGAAAGAAGAAAAAGGAAGGAAGGAAAGAACAGAAGTGAAGACAAGAGAAGAGAGGGAAGAGAAAAGAAAGAAAAAGAAAAGAAAAGAAAAGAAAAGAAGCCGGGCGTGGTGGCGCACGCCTTTAATCCCAGCACTCAGAAGGCAGAGGCAGGCTGATTTCTGAGTTTGAGGCCAGCCTGGTCTACAAAGTGAGTTCCAGGACAGCCAGAAAAAGTTTGAGGGCTGGAGAGATGGCTCAGAGGTTAAGAGCACTAGCTGCTCTTGCAGATAACCTGGACTCAGTTCTGAACACTTTTGTTGGTACCAGGTGGTACACATACATGCATTGCAGGAAAAAAAAACACTCATACATACAAAATAAAACAAATCTAAATAAAGCCAAGCTTCTGAATTCAGGGATGGGTGGGTTTCTAGGCAGAAGTGAATTTCATTCAACTACGGGTACCACATTCCTAAATATGATCTGAGGTGTTTAGACAATATCCAATTAAGTAGAACTTCCAAGGCAGAGTAAACAGCCCTCTCATTCATTCACCTGTTCTTATGCACAGTTGTACTCTGTGGCTGTTGACTGCATCCAGAACACTGGGACGAAGATACTGACACACAAAGTACCCATGTGTGTGCATCAGTTACTGGGCATGAACTGTGTGCTATGCTTTAACATATAATGATGGAACTATAAGGCCAGGTTGAGTAAATCATAGAGCATAAGGAACTGTAAAGTATCATCTAAGCTTGAAGAAGAAATGGCTCTAAAGTGAAGGAGGAGATGTATGTCAAGCATACTTTGAAACTGTAATTGTTCAAAATGGCAGAATAACTCATACCCTGATAACACAGAAAAACATAGTTTGGATAGTGCAGTGGGAAGACCACCCTGTGAAATTTAGCTCTCTTATCTATTGGTAGAATACAAATAATTGAGGCTGAGTGAGCTCATGGGTAATGTTGGAGTCACTGGACATGACCCATGAGCTATACTGTAGTGAACAATACTTTTTGCTGACTTATCTGCCTCCCCTTCAGGGGGTGTATGTGATAAAGGACACGTGGTAGAGATATACTGGCAAAAAACAACAGAAATTTATCATCTAACAATTCTGGAGGATGGCTGTTCAGAAATGAGACACCAGGGAACTAAAATTGGGGTACCTTCTGGCCTGGCTGCTTCTAGAAGTTCCAGGAGAGAATTTTTCCTTTATCTAGTTCATCTTCTATTGGCTACCAGGATTCTTTAGTTAGCCACAACAATACTGCCATCTGTCTCTATGGTTATATTTCTTCCTGTTCCGTGACAAAGCCCCTTCAGCCTCTCTGTTTTAAGGACACATGTGATTATATCATGCACATACAGATAAATCCAGAATAGTATTCTGTCTCAAGACTTTTAGTCATATCTACTACCACCTTTTTTCCATACAAGGTATCCATTCACGGATTTTTATTTTTTATTTTTATTTTTTGAGATGGGGTTTTCTTCTTTTTTTAAATTTAATTTTATTTGTAATTCATTTTTTACGCTCCATATTTCATTCCTCACCCCTTCCCATCCACCCTCTGACTGTTCCATATCCCAAACCTCATCCCCAACCACCCTGTCTCCACATCGATGCCCCCATCCCTCACCCAACCAGACCTCTAAGCTCCCTGGGGCCCCCAGTCTCTTGAGGGTTAGGTACATCATCTCTGAGTGAGCACAGACCTGGAAGTCCTCTACTGTATGTGTGTTGGGGGCCTCATACCATCTGGTGTATGCTGTCTGTTTGGGGTCCAGATTAATTGAGATTGCTGGTCCTCCTACAGAATCGCCCTTCTCCTCAGCTTCTTCCAGCCTTTCCCAATTCAACAACAGGGGTCAGCTGCTTCTGTCCATTAGTATGAGTAGCCTTGGTGGTCTTAGAGATCATGCTATCCTTGAATCTCCAACTCAGTGATCCACCTATCTCTGTCTCCCAAGTGATGGGATTAAAGGCTTGTGCCACCACTGCCAATGTTATTCACAGTTTTTAGAGTTGTAGATGTAGATCTCTTCAGAGGAGCCACTACTCTATCAGAGATGGTAGAAATAGCAGCATTTGATGCCTTGGAAAGTACCCAGGCTGAATATAAGATTTGAGAACACCTGCAGAGATAAGGTAGGGAAAGATTATAAACTTTTCTAGTAGGGATTAAATTTGCATCTAGCTCAGTCCTCTGTGTTTCCCATCATGTCTGGTACATAAGTGCTCAACCAATGTTTGTACACTAAGTGAAAATTAGACCCCAGAAGGAGATGGCTGAAAGAGACAGCTTTACCAGGAAAACTTTCTTCTTTGAGGAAAAAAAAAAGTGATAAAAGGGAGAAGGAAGAGGTGGTTATGCAAAATAACAGAAATGGTCTGGGAATTACAAGATCTCACTTTGGCTATGTCTGGTATCAAAGTGAAAGGTGAAGTTATATTCAATTTTATTTTTTAAATATTATTTTGTGTGTATGAATGTTTCTCCGTGTGTTTGTGCGAGTGAGTGAGTGTGCATGTGTGTACAAGTGCATGCAGTGCCCGAGAAGACCAGAGTATGGCATCAGCTCTCCTGGAATTGGAGTTACGTACGGGCAGTTGTGGGCCACCGATGTGGGTACTGAGAACTGATCTCATGTCCAAAGCAAGATTAGTGTACTGCACACTCTTAACCACTGAGCCATCTCTCTTTCTGTCCAGTCTCCACTTTGCTGTTTTGGGAACAAGGCTTTGTGTTTCTCTACCCCACACACTAGCTTGTATGGATGTTCCTGTTGCTTCATTCCATCCCACTATGGGAGTGCTGGCATGACAGGCAAGTCCGAACACATTCAGATTGGTGTGGGTTCTGGGGGTCAGCACTCAGATTCTCATGGTCATGCTCACCATGAAGCCAGAATGGGTTTTCTGGAAACTCTTTCAGAATATTTGGGAGCAACAAAGCCACTGAGCCTCCGAAGAGAAACATCATAGATCCTGACAGCATATCCTCATAAATATGTTGTCCCGGATTTTTTAATTATAGAGTAGAAAAACTAAGCAGAAAGAAGACAGCTAAACCCCATCATTTCCTTATCCAGAGGCAACCACTACATGCTTTAGTTTTTAACACAGTTTATATCCTTTCAAATTTGAATGCTAGTGCTGCCAAGGATTTTGGCCATTAAAGAAGTCTAACACTTAACTGTGCCAGTCTCTCTATTTAAGAGAGCAATGCCATTCGAGCAGGGCTGTTGTGAAGATCTGATGAGGTCATTTATGTCGCCCATGAGTCAAAAGCAAGCTTTGCTTATGTATAGCTGATTTTCTGAGCTCTTTTGTCATAGTGACAGAAAGCTTTCTAACACAGTCACACTGAGAACAAGTGATCAGCTACAATGACAGTATTTCAATGATGAAAATCAACAAATACCACACATCAGAGGTTTTTAGTTATGACGAGCTACTTGGTAAACATTTACAGTTCACCACTTACCACACCACTCCCATAAACCTTCCTCCCTGGCTAGATTTTGGCTTAGCTTCTTCAAGTAAAACAATGCTATTACTTGCAGAGACTGACAGCTTTTTGCTGATGTTTTGATTTGTCAAATGTGTCATTGGGCTCTTTTGAAGTCATTAACTCCACAAATATTTATAGTGCGTTATTTCTTTTTCCCATAGCTAAACTGCTTGTGTGTGTGTGTGTGTGTGTGTGTGTGTGTGTGTGTGTGTGTGTGTGACAGGGGCGGGGGGAGGGAGTCAAAGTTCCAGGTAAGAGTACTGGAAGTCTCAAAGAAGAGCCAAACTACCTCAGTCTCTTCCTGATCACGTCAGGGACTACTTGAATGACCCTGGCCTTCTCTGTTTACTGACACGAAGGACTGAATGAGCTTCAACAGATCCTCTGTACACTTTTCAGATTCTGTTTCTGTCTCAAGCTTTCTTCTGGTCTTGGAATCCACTTTTATTAGGGCATTAAAGGCACCTAAATTGTATCCATAAACGACGCACTCTATAACCTTGGGAAGTTCTATTTCTCACATTGTGACACATAAATGTACTCAGACTGCCGTGCTTACTGTCGCTGTCGCTGCTGCTGCTGCTGATGCCAGGGCAAGAGGAAGACTGCTGTGCGATGCCCATCCCTAGCCCAGTTTTCTGCAATGTAGTTTAGCAAATTTTAATAATTTTTTAAATTAAATGATACATTTTTATTAAATTTATTCATTCACTTTACAACCCAATACCAGCCCTTTCTCTCCTCTCAGTACCTCTTCACATAAGTCCCTCCCCCCCATTTCCCTTAGAAGGGAAAGGCCCCCTCTGCCTGCCGTCCTCATACTCCCCCATCCCACCCCTCAACTGTACACATGAAGTTGCTAAGGGACTAGGTACATCCTCTCCCACTGAGGACAGGCAAGACTGTCCATCTAAGGATGTGGGATCCAGAGGCAACCAGGCAAGTAGGCAGCAGGCAGGCAGGCAGGCAAGCAAGCAGGCAACAGAATCAGGGACTTCCCCCATTCCAGTGGATGGGTACCCACATGAAGACCAAGCTGCTCATTTGCTACATATGAGTGGGGAGGGCTAGGTCCAACCCGTGTATCTTCTATGGTTGGTGGTTCAGACTCTGAGAGCCCCCAAGGGTCCAGATTAGTTTATTCTGTTGGTCCTTCCGTGGAATCCCTGTCCTCTTTGGGTCCCTTAATCTTTCTTCCAACTCTTCCATAAGACTCCCCAAGATCCATCTACTGTTTTGGTATGAGCCTCTGCATCTCTTTCCATTGGCTGTTAGGTGGAGTCTCTTAGAGGATAGTTATGCTGCAAGTGTAACAGAGTATCATTAATAGTGTCAGAAATTGGTTCTTGCCCACAGGATGAATTCTAATTTGGGGCAGTCATTTGTTGGCCATTACCTCAGACTCTGCTCTATATTTGTCCCTGCACATCTTGGAGGCAGGACACATTTTGGGTTGAAGACTTCGTGGGTGGGTTACTATCCTTATCCTTCCACTGGGAGTCTTACCTGGCTACAGGAAATGGCCACTTCAGGATCCATATCCTCCACTGCTAGAAGTCTTAACTAGAGTCACCCTCACAGATTCTCTGGGGCCTTTCTCCATCCTAGGTCTCTGGTCCGTGAGATTTCTTCCATCCCCCAGTCGATCTCCCTTCTTTCTCCTCTGCTCTCCCTATATATGACCTTCCTGTCCCACTCCCCTCTCCATTCCCTCTTCCACCCAGTTCCCTTCTTCCTTTGACCTTCAGTATCTATATTGTTTCGCCTTCTGAGAAAGATTCAAACATCCTCCCTTGTGCTGTCATTGTTATTTGGCTTCTTTGGGTCTGTTAATTATAGCATGGTTATCCTGTAATTTATAGCTAATATCTACTTATTAGTGAGTTCATACAATGCATGTCCTTTTGGGTCTGGTTACCTCACTCAGGATGATATTTTCTAGTGTCCTTGTTTTTAATGGCTGAGTAGTATTCCATTGTGTAGATATACCATATTTTCTGTATCCATTGTTCAGTTGAGAGGCATCTAGGTTGTTTCCAGTTTCTGGCTATTACAAATAAAGCTGCTATGAACATAGTTCAGCAAGTGTCCTTGTGGGATAGTGAAGCATCTTTTGGTATATGCCCAGGAGTAGTATAGCTGGATATTGAGGCAGAACTATTCCCAATCTTCTGAGAAACTGTCAAGTTGATTTCCAGAGTGGCTGTATATGAGTTCCCCGTGCTCCACAACCTTGACAGCATGGGTTGTCCTTAGAGTTTTTAATCTTAGCCATTCTGATGGGTGTAAAGTACAATCTCAAAGTCATTTTGACTTGCATTTTCCTGATGACTAAGGACATTGAACATTTCTTTCAACACTTCTTCACCATTTGAGATTCCTCTGTTGAGAATTCTCTGTTTAGCTCTGTACCCCATTTTTTAATTGTGTTATTTGAGTTGTTGGTGTCTAACTTCTTGAGTTTATTGTAAATTTTGGATGATTGTCCCTCTGCCAGATGTAGATAACCTGAATGAAAAGAAGAAAGTCCTAGAAACACACAAACTATCAAAACTAATTTTTTTAAAAAAGAAAATCTAAATAGAATGATGTACTGGCTGGTTTTGTGTGCCAACGACACAAGCTGGAGTTATCACAGAGAAAGGAGCCTCCCTTGAGGAAATGCCTCTATGAAATCCAGCTGTAAGGCATTTTCTCAATTAGTGATTAAGGGTGGGAGGGCCTATTGTGGGTGGTGCCATCCCTGGGATGGTAGTCTTGGGTTCTATAATAAAGCAAGCTGAGCAAGCCAGGGAAAGCAAGTCTGTAAGTAACATCCCTCCCTGGCCTCTGCATCAGCTCCTGCTTCCTGACCTGCTTGAGTTCCAGTCCTGACATCCTTTGGTGATGAACAGCAATGTGGAAGTGTAAGCTGAATAAACCCTTTCCTCCCCAACTTGCTTCTTGGTCATGATGTTTGTGCAGGAATAGAAACCCTGACTAAGACAGTGAACAAAATTTCCAACCAGCAACTTCCCATACCTGCTCTTGTGACAAAATATCTGAGTGAAATAACTTAAAGGAGAAAGATTTATGTTGGGCTCTGGTTTCAGAGGTTTTAGCTCATGATTACAGGGTTCCAGTTTCTGGGCCAAAGGACAGGCAGCAGCATCATGATAGGGTGGGTATATAGGACAGAGCTGAGCTGTTTGCTTCATGCAAACCAGGAAAGCAAAGACACAGAAAGTCATGGGACAAGACACAGCTCCCAACGAAACTCTCCCAGAGACCTGCTTCCTCTTGAGTGGGTCCCTCCTTATGAAAATTTCTATAAATTTTCTATAAAGCCACCAAATCATGTATTCATCAATCTTTTGATGAATCCACAACCTGCATGATTTGATTCCTTCTTAATGATTGGATCCATCAACTGAATTATAAGTATTTGATACTTTAGCCTTTTGGGAGGACATTTCCTATGCAACAGGAGGTCCTTTTGTATACAAATCATTAAAAAAAATCCTAACTCCAATTAGGCTACCATCCTTTCAATAGCAAATCCAAGGAAAGGTACAACAAGAAAATGAAAAATGCAAACCAATATTCCTTTTTCTTTTTCCCTTTTCTTTTCTTTTCTTTTCTTTTTTCTTTTCTTTTCTATTTCTTGCGAGAGGATCTCACTATGTAGCCCTGGCTGTCCTGAACTCACTGTGTAGACCAGGCTGGCCTCAAACTCTTGAATTCAAAGGAGTCTTCTTGGCTCTGCCTTCCCAATGCTGGGATTAAATACATTAGCCACTACACCCATTGAAAGAGAATTTCTTAATGTGACAAAAAGTATAAATAAAAGTCCATAGCTAGCATTATATTTTATTCAGTTATGAAAGACTGAAACACATGCTCTAACATTAAGAAAGACATGATACCTGCTTTATCAATAGTATTTAACATTTTATAGGACAATCTAGTCTGGATGATTAGGCAAGAAACAAAATCATATCAGAAAGAAAGAAGAATAAAACTATCTCTAGACATAGATCACATGATCTCATGTGTGGTAACTGTAAGGAATGACCATACACAAGCACAAAGGTCATATAGATAGTAGAGGGAATTAAAACATTTCAGATAAATTGCAAGGTTCAATGTCAGGGTACAAAATCCAGTTGTAATTTTCCACTCTAGCAAAGGACACTCTGAAAATGAAGTTAATTATATAGCAGAAAAAGAGTAGAATATTTAGGCATAAATTTGATCAAGAAATAATAAATTACGGTGAAGACATTTTATACTGCCAACATAAAAGGCCATATGGAAAAATTCTGTATTTATGGATTACAAGATCTAGTTGGTTAAGGAAGCAGTTACTAGTGAAAATGATCTATAGAATCAGTTTTAGCCTTAGCCAAAATATTCTTTACTTTTTGTCAGCTTGGCACAAACTATAGTCACCTGGGAAAGAGGGAGCCTCAACTGAGGAATTGCTCCCAGCAGATTGACGTGTGGCTACATGTGTAGGGCATTTTTAAAAGAAATGATTGATGTGGAGGGTCCAGTCCATTGTAGATGGTTCTAACCTGGGCAGTGTGTTGTATTAAAAAACAGGAGGAGCAAGCCAATAGTGTCTCTCCATGGTCTTTGCCTCAGTTCCTTCTTCCAGGTGTCTGTATGAGTCTCTGCCTTGACTTCTCTCAATAATGGACGGAAAAAGGTGTGAGCAAGATAAACCTTTTACTTCCAGTGTTGCTTTAGGTAATGGGTTTCATCACAGAAATAGAAAGCAAACTGGGACACAAACTAAATAAGAATACTTATACCTAGAAATCATTATGCCATATGAGATAATGTGTTTCCTACACTATTTGTATCAAGAGTTTTGTGTGTTGGCTTATATTCCTTATTTAGTTAGGTAAACTAGGTGCCTTAAAGTATAGAATTATACTTTCTCACAGTAATGGAGGACTCAAAATCTGAGAACAAAGTGCCTGATTCTGTGGTGTGTTTGTATGGAAAGGAAAGGGGAGGAAGAAAGGAGGAGAGAGCTAGATTGAGACTGACATGTATTGAGGTGTTATAAAGCACTAATCCCGCTAGGTCAAGGATCACAGCCCCCACTCCCACCCCCAACACCCACCCCCGCCGCACACTTATGATTTAATCCAGTCCCCAACCCCCCACCCCTCTCCATGCATACTCTTATGATGTCATTTAATCTTTATGTCCTTTCCTCCCATGTCTCTTTTCTTGGTGCTGTGGCTGGCACAGAAACTCACTCACACATATTGAGGATACATGATTCTACCAAACTCCATTTACAGCCCATTTAGGCCCTTTGCTGTGGTAGCCTTAGAACAATCCTTTTCTTTCCTCTTTTCTTTCCCTCCCTTGTCTGCATTTATTCCGACTTCTTCTTCTTCTTCTTCTTCTTCTTCTTCTTCTTCTTCTTCTTCTTCTTCTTCTTCTTCTTCTTCTTCTTCTTCTTCTTCTTCTAAATAGCACCTCATTATTTTAGAAACTCCTGTCTCCCGCCAGCAACAGCCATCAAGTCACCCTGTCTTCTCTCACTTTTTAGGAGTGAGGTCAGTTCAGAACTTTCTCGAAAATTTGATTCACGAATGGAGTGATAAGTAGATATGGATGAAGCAGGAAGCAGCTCTTGCTCAAGGCCTTCTGGAGCTCTCTGGTATTTGCTCTGGTTCCTTAACTGGGCTTATTCATCATTTCTAAAATCCTTCAACTAAAGTAGCTTTTCTTTCACTGGATTTTGTTTGTCATAATCAAAACAAAATGGGGAAAAAAAAGCAAAACAAAAACTCAGTCATATGACGTTATTAAATCATTTATAAAATATGTATTAATGTCCTTTACAATTTTTCCAGGAGTATGCCAGAGACTCAGGATTTCTAAGTGCTAAATTGTCTGTTCTCTCTTGTTAATAAGAGAAAATGGAAATTAACAACTCTGTACACCTTTATTGTAAGTGCAGGAAGCAATGAGATGCCAGGAAACTCCCTGTGCTTCACAGAATATGTATCTACTATTAGATGAAGTCTCCAGAGACAATAAAGACACTACTGCTGCTATTGTGGTAGCCCTCTGTAGTTGAAATATTACTTCTGAACTGTGATATTTCTTACTTTGTTACACATGTCTTCAGAGGTCGTATTCATTGCTATGCTTTGGAGCACATTTGTATAAATCCCTGTTGCTCTCTCAGGAATACATTACAGAGTGTTGCTTATGGGAGAAGCTGCTCTATCTCAAACCAGTGCCAATTATTTAAGGCATCTGCTCTTGAGATTTATTAATAGCTGCGGCGGGGTCAGAAGGATGCTCACTTGGTATTTGTGGCATGTAAAAGATAAAGGGATAGCCTGAGAGATCCATTGGGTTCCTTTTTGCATAACTCCACTGCAATATAAGCTCTGATATCAGCTCAGATATGCTGAGACTGTGGGTGCTGAGCCATAAATAGTGAGTTGAGCATTTTTGGCAGCTTAGGCTTTTCCATTGGAACACTCATGCATGCACCCTTTGAAGATTCCACACATAGAAGTGGTGGAGATTCTGTGGTGTGGCTGATTTCGAGCTCACATATGAAGGCACAGCTTTCTCTAACAGAAGCATCTAGATCTATACTCGACCTATTTCCTGATCAGCAGCCAAATGTCTCTTTGAACTGGGCTTTGGTTTTAATTGCCTATGAAAGAACATGATTTTCCTGGTCTTTCCCCAGACATTCTTCTCATAGCTTGGTCATTCACCCTTGAAAGAGACTGACTTTCCCACCACCCCTTGTGTGGCTGTTCTTTTTAAACTGAGTGGTTTTTATTTTTCAATTTTTATTAGATATTTTCTTAATTTACATTTCAAATGCTATCCTGAAAGTTCCCTCTACCCTCCTCCACCCCTGCTCCCCTGCCTACCCACTCCCACTTCTTGGCCCTGGCATTCCCCTGTACTGGGGCATATAAAGATTGCAATACCAAGGGGCCTCTCTTCCAACATATGTAGCTAGAGACACGAACTCTGGGCGTTCTGGTTAGTTCATATTGTCGTTCCTCTTATAGGGTTGCAGACCCCTTCAGCTCTTGGGGTTCTATCTCTAGCTTCTCCATTGGGGGCCCTGTGTTCCATCATATAGATGACTGTGAGCATCCACTTCTGTATTTGCCAGGCTCTGGCATAGCCTCATATGAGACAGCTATATCAGGGTCCCTTCAGCAAACTCTTGCTGTCCTATGCAATAGTGTCTGAATTTAGTGACTGAATTTAGTGACTGATTATGGGATGGATCCCCTGGTAGGGTAGTTTTTTTTTCCTGTAAAAATTCTCAATAAAAAAAATGGTCTTGATGATTTAAAAAATAAGAGGAACAACAATATGAACTAGGGGAACACCAGGGCCAAGAAGTGGGAGGGGATGGGTAGGGGAGCAGGGTGGCGGGAGGGTAGAGGGAACTTTCAGGATAGCATTTGAAATGTAAATTAAGAAAATATCTTTTAAAAAAACCACCAAGATTTATTCATCCTTGGGGTGAATTTTGTGACTTTAGTAAGTTCATTATGTGGGAAAAAATAAAAATGAATTATTTTTTAGACATTTTTGAGTGTTGGGCTGCAGAGATGGCTCAACATTAAAGAAAGAGCTTATGATTCTTTTGTAGAGACTCACTGAGTGGCTCAGACTATCTGTAACTCCAACTTTAGGGGATCTGGTGCCCTCTCCAGGACTCTGCAGGCACCTACACCCACACAAGCACATACATGAATACATATAATTTAAAAAATACATACACATAATTTAAAAATATTTGTATGTTGTCTTCAGCTTGTGACATTTTAGAAAAATTCAGACTGCACTTGAGTGTGCTTATCTAGCACACACAAAGCCCCAAGTGAAATTGCAGCACTGCAAAGAAAAGTAAATGTCTTAAATCATGCAGATCTGTAATGTAATTAGGCCCCCAAACTCAGAATAAAAAGAAAATTAAGGTGAGTTGAAGTGCTGCCAAGGACACTCTGCTAATATGTTTTAAGTCCGATCATCATCTTAAATATAAGTTTCAAATTTGATAGAAATCCATTTTGTCAATTCTACAGCATTGAAAAAACACACAAAATTGAATGTTAATTCCATATGCATCACTAACACATAGGTGATCTCTGCCGCTCATGATGACCCTGATTCACTCTTCACTGCTCCACCAGAGGGCAGGCAATCAAAGAGAAAGGAAACAATAGGAAAGGAAGAGAGCCTCAGGCAACCCAAGGAACTTGTAGGTTCTAGAGTCCATTTCTAAATACATTTGTTTGTGAAAATCCTGTTGTATCTAGCTTCTATGTACACTTCTAGGGGGACACTGAATTTAACTCATGACCCAGCCATTTCTATTAGTCAAGAAGTACTTTAGTGTCTCCTGTATGTGAAGCACCATTCTAGACACTGGAGATCCTGCAGTAAACGGGGCATAAAAGTATTTCTTTATAAAACTAATGCTCTCATGTTGGTTTATAATCCCCTCGAGCCTCAGTTTCCTATTTGTACCATGTGAACAATAACACTATAATTTCTGTGAGCATTTAAATTGGATATTTAAGCACCAAACAAAGTTTATTATGGTTTGATTTGTAGCTTGCATATTACATTCACACAGTGCGTATAAAAATTTAATTTTATTGTATTTTATGGTCCATATATAGCTTTATTTATTTATTGTACTATTGCTATAACTGACAGTCTGCACATAGTCTTACATTGTGCCTATGATGGTTCACTTTTTATTTGACACCATTTTGTAATCAGTTTCATATATGAGTGCTTCCTACTCTGAGTGTCCGTGGTTGTGTAACATTTCCTGGTGTTAATTTATCATAAGACTGACACATATTTGGTATGTATTAGCTTCTCAGCAAGAACCAGTTGAAAAGGGAGCATGAATATTGCACATTTCATTTGTACTTTTAATACTACATCAACACTGTCTTGTGAATGTTTCTGGTTAAAGTTCCAAGAGTAGAATAATTATATCAAAATGCACAATGCATAGCATAAATATGTTCCTGACTCTCACTCTATATTGATAGTACTAATATAAAATTAATGATTACTACATTGTATTTTTATTTGTGTTCTTTACTTATTGATAATGTTGAAATCCCTCCGTTTAGTTACTTACCATTAGATTTGTTGTTGGCAAACTTGTTTGTGGACTAGAACAATTTGGAAGAAAAACAGGAAAGGCTCTCTGTGTGTACTGTTAACTGGGAAATCTAGCATCAAAATAATGCCTGAGCCATCAGGACATCTGGGGCAGGGAATGAGGACACTGAAGGAAGAATGATACTGAAAAGAAGAAAGAGCAATAAATACACACTTCATAGTTTTAAAAAAAATGAATTATTTTGTTTTATGTGGATGGTGGTGTCTTAGTCAGGGTTTCTATTGCTGTGAACAGACACCATGACCAAGACACCTCTTATAAGGACAACATTTAATTGGGCTGGCTTACGGGTTCAGAAATTTAGTCCATTACCATCAAGGTAGGAGCATGACAGTGTCCAGGCAGGCATGGTGCAGGAGCTGAGAGTTCTATATCTTGTTCTGGAGATAAATAGGAGAAGACTGGCTTCCAGGCAGCTAGGGTGAGAGTCTTAAAGCCAACACCCACAGTGACACACCTACTACAACAAGGTCATACCTCCTAACAGTGCCACTCCCTGGGCCAAGCATATTCAAACCATCACAGGCTGCTTGGGGCATGCATGTGCATGTGTGTGTGTGTGTGTGTGTGTGTGTGTGTGTGTGTGTGTGTGTGTGTGTGTGTGTATACGTACCCTGTACATGCTTGGTGCCCTTGGAGCCCAATGGAGTCTGATGCATCTCCTGGAATTACAGATGGTTGTGAGGCATCACGTGGGAGCTGGGAATTGAACCTGTAGTTCTCTGGAACATCAGTCTCTTAACTCTTAACTGCTAAGCCATCTTCCCAATCCTTGTCTGTTAATAGTTTTTGCCAGTATAAAAGATGACACGTAAAAACTGTTACCAGAGCAGAGTGCCTCTTTGTTATATCATATGAGGCATAGGGCTGTTCTGTGCAATGAACACCTGCAGCTCATTGCCAGTGAGCACAGCAAAACCTGTGGTGTCTGGGTTGGAGCTGAGAGTGCTGAGACAGCAGTGGGCATGGAAATTTTGATGAATTAGTATCAATTGGAGCCTGGTTTGCCATGTGATTTGCATATCTGTGGTTTGGGGTTATGCCTACCCATACTCATCCCTTTTCTCTGAAGAACAAACTTTGTTGGGTGGTTAAAATTAAGCAATGAACCCTTGATCTTACATTATTTGATAAAATGAGCGAGTGTGTGGTTTTTAAAGAGTACATTTTGAAATACTTTCAAACCAACAGAAAAGTCACCAGTATAGTACCCAAAATTTCCAAATTTCTCTCACTGATAATCCCATTATCATTTCCCTACTTTTGTAGTGAAACAATTGAAAGTAGATGTGGATTTGATGTTTCTTCATCCCTAAATATTCCTGTGTATGTACCTTCAAGCTATGTCCATTCTTCAAACTTACCACTATGCGATCTTCCAACTCAGGAAATCTGCATTGGTAAAATACTATCATTTAATTTGTAGACGCCTTAACAACATCACTATTTTGACAATCTCACCCTTTTGGTTCAGTATCCCATCCAGGAATATTTAGCTGTCAGCAGTCAGCCATCAACAGCGTCTATCCAGAAGTTAGCTGCTAGAGTAACTCTACAGGCTCCTTCACTAAAAGATAGCATTATAGTCGTTTATTATCTTTCATTTTCTCAGTGGCTTTGGAAATTACTGTGTTGAAGGGCTGGGGAGATGATTTAGTCAATAAAGTGCTTGCTCTGTAAGCACTTGGGCTACAGAGCATGAGGTCCTGAATTTAGATCCTTAAGTACCCACATAAAAGCCATATTCTTTTGCATCTGTAACCCTAATCCTGGGAAGATGGAGAAAGGAGGATTTCCCAAAGCTCATTGGCCAGTTAGTCTAAGCTAACTTGTGAGCCATTGGTTTAGTTAGACACCCTTCCTCTTGGAAGGAATATGCTAGAAATGATGCTGTGCTTTTTATCAGTGCTAAATGCCAGAGGGCAGGCACATCATGTCCTCTAGTCCTATTACTGGTGATACAAACTTTCATCACCTACTATTGTTGGTATCTGCAGGTTTCCCTACTACGAACACACCAATTTTATCTTTTGTAATAGATTAAAAATTGGGAGAGATATTTGCAAATCAAGCCAACATCCAATTCCTTGGCAATCAGCCACCTACCACCTTTAGCTTCCTAAATTAACTGCCACTATCATGATAGTCAAATAGGGATTCTTTATTTCCATCAATCTTTCCACATTGACAACTTACTGTAGAGAAGAGAATGTCTTTATTCCAGGTATTTATTGTTAATATGCCACCATCCCCAACTTAGTGCCTTATAACAATAACTAGTTAGCCAGCTTATAAATCTGTGATTTTGGCAAGGTGATATGTCAACTAGAGAAATTGGGCTGACCAACACACTTCCAGTATGGTTTACTCAGATAACTAACTAATGCTGGTTCACAGCTAGGTCCAGGACCTCACTTTGGACTGTCATCCAGAGCCTTTATATGAAGCCTCTCCGTGTGACTACCTGATTTCCTCCCAGGGTTGTGATTGAGATACAATAGCATTACAAAAGAACAAAGTGGATGTTCAGTAGTCCTTGTGTGGCATAACCTCAGAAGGAAAGCTTTTACTTCCACTTATCTGTTGGCTGAGGCAGTCACAAATATCTATATAGGTTTAATGGGAAGGAATATAGCCCATACCATTCCGTGGAACAATTATTAATAGCACACTGTAAGAACAACCTTTACAATACAATATGTTTTGGTAGACATCTTTGTAGACTACAGCCTGCTTTCTGTTCCATTTACTAGCTCATTTATCTCACTATATGCACATGGATTCCTGTTACACAATCAATCATAATTTATCACTATCATTTATTTTGATGCCCAGATTGTTGCAGATTTGACTAGTGGGGGCTTTTGTTCAAGTTGGTTTTTGTGTCCTTTTGACATTACTTTATAGGACAATAGTAAATAAAAACTAAGATCTAAAAAAAAAAAATTGTGTGCTCTTTCTTTGTGGAATGTCTCATGGCAAACGGATCTGGGAAGTCAGTTTATAACAGTTTCTGACTTACAATGAGAGCTTAGCTTAGAGTTTTCTTCTTTAAGATGGAGGAGAAAGTAAAGTATTATTTCCACTACAGTATTATTTTCTACACTCAGTTCCTTACTTTTTTTTTTTTTTTTTAGTATCTTCAAAACTGTGAATCCTGGCAATTATCAGGTTTGATGTAGTTCTTTCTCACTTATTCTCTCAAAGTAACCGGTGTCCATGAGCCATCATCACCTGCCACTTCTGCATACTGTCCCTGCCAACCTATATTACGTTTTTTGTTTTGTTTTGTTTTGTTTTGTTTTGTTTTGTTTTGTTTTGTTTGCTTGTTTGTCTTATGTTCCTCAGGCTGGCCTCAAATGAGCTACATAGCAAAGGATGGTCTTGAATTCCTGATTCTTTTGTTTCCATTTACCTCATGCTGGATGATGGGCATGTGCCACACCACTTGTTTGAGGAGTGCTTGGGCTCAAATCCAGGATATCATGCTGTTAGGTAAATCCTCTGGTATGATGGCGAAGCTTGTTTTTAATTTGATACACCTGGAAAAGGGACCCTCATCTAAAGAATTGCCTCCATCAGATTGGCCTGTAGGCATGTCTGTAGGGTATTTTTTTTTTTTTTTTGATGGCTGATTGACGGAGAAGGGCCCAACCACTGGAGGTGGTGCCACCCCTAGGCAGATGGGCTGTCTAAGAAAAGCAGCTGGCTGAGAACTTGGGATCAAGCCACTAAACAGTGTTTCTCTGCAGGTTTTTAACTTCCTTTTCTGCTTCCAGGTTTCTGCCCTGACTTCCTTCGATGAAGAACTGGTATCTGGTGGTGTCAAATGAAATGACACCTTTCCTCCCTAAATTGTTTTTGGTCACTTTTTATTTTTATTTTTATTTTTTTAGTCTTGGTCACAACAACAGAAAGCCAAACTGGAACATTCATCGCCTGAGCTATATCTACAGTCTCAATGATCCATAGTCTTCTATATCAGTAGACATATTTGCCAATATGTTTCCATATGGCATTCTGTACTGCTTCAGGACCTCACGTCTTTGGGCACTGAAATATATATGCTTCTACTTGATCTCTGTGCAGCTCCCATTTGCCCCCTGTTACTGCCCCATGGCCACTGGTTACCCATCCGATTCCCCAGCACTCTGTGACCCCTGCATACCAATGATAGGCTCTCATGTGGCCTCTTTCCTACCAATGACTCCTTCACACTTGGAGAGAAGAATGGAAAGAGAACAGGAGTCCTTGTGTTTTTATATGATTAAAAGTGACACAAATGTGGTCTAGAATCATTTCTGTTTGAGCAAAGGATATATTAGCTCCTTTAATTACATGAATGGATATACTAGTGTCTTAGTTTGAGGTTTTACTGCTGTGAAGAGACACCACGATCAAGGCAACTCTTATAAAGGACAACATTTAATTGGGGCTGGTTTGCAGGTTCAGAGGTTCAGTCTATTATCATCAAGGAGGGAAACCTGGCAGCATCCAGGCAGGCATGGCCCAGGAGCTGAGAGTTCAATATCTTGATTGGAAGGCCTCTAGGAGAAGACTACTGTCTTCTAGGCAGCTAGGAAGAGGATCTCACTGCCCAACTACCACAGTGACACATTTCCACCAACAAGACTACACCTATTCCAACAAGGCCACATCTCCTGATAGTGACACAACCTGGGCCACACATATTCAAACCACCAAAACTAGCTTATTTAATGTACAAATGCACACATGGCTCCTTTTAATAATTGTTTTTAAGAATGCCAGCTTGATTGTGTCCTACTGTTTAATACTCTTGGATGAGTCCTGATCTGGGAGCTGAAATCCAAAAACCCCTCATATGTCCTAAAAACTTGAACATAGTCTGACCCCTCCTTCCTTCTCCAATATCATCTTCGTTTATTTCTCTGAGTTCCATCAGTTTTCCAAAGCAGAGTCTTTCCAACATCTTGTTTGGCATGTGTAAGCCTGGCTCTTAGTATTTGGAAGTACTGGAATGGAATTGGGGGGGTTCCTTAATATTCAGAATACTGACTTCAATTTAATCCCCACTTTCAACTTGGCATCTCAGTGGTTCCTGGGCTGTCTTTGGCTAGAGTGTCTCCTCTCCCTTCAGGGAAGAGGAAGTAACCTGGCAACTAACTGCTTCTTCTAAGAATGGTCAATCTTTTGGATTTCAACACTATACCCAAATTCTCACTTTTAGTGATAGGTGGTACCTTCAAATCTTGAGTTATTTGGGATGTGAAGTATTGATAGCCTCCTTGCTGTTTAGCTTTTTCTGATATATTGTCAGTTATTACTTATGTATCTCTTTTCTAGTTTCCATAGTATGTACAAACATGCATAGTATGTAAGTGCCTTGCTTTGCCATGGTACCCTGTCATGTTTCCTTTGTAATTACAAAATTTGACCTTTTAATTCCTTTACCATTTTTGAGATGTGGTAGGAAGGAATTAAGTGCATGTATTTGATCTACCAGATTAAACCTGGAAGTGGAATTGTTTTAAATAACAAACACTAGGTTCATTTTAAAGCCTATTCCATGAACAAAAATTGGATTTCATAGAAGCATGAAATATAACTAGAAATGTTCATTCAGCCCAGTGCTTACTGTCTGTTCACTACCAGTTACCTCTTATATTACATAGCCATACCTCCCCCACGCCTCCACTGCCACCCTAACACTTGAAGACATTTTGACTTCAATCCTCAGTTTGGTCAACCTTGGTCATATCATTTTCCGGGCAAAGAGATTGAAAACAGGGGAAAGAGAGGTATTTGCCAATATCTCATTAACCAAAGAAGTTGAAGTAGACACCCAGGCCTGCTGCTTCTTCAACTATTGCTGCTTTTTGATGGAAGACATCAGATTTCTGTTCATTCTTGTTCTTTCTTTCCTTCCTTTCTTATTCTTTGACAATTTCATACATGTATATAATGCACATTGGTCGTCTTCATACACTCACATTCCACCCTCTCATCTTTTTCCTGCTGGAATCCTTCTTCTCCACAACAAGCGGCCCTCCTACTTTAATGTCTCTTTTTGTGGCACACTGAGTTTAATTAGCGTTGCTTGCATGGGCATGGCTGAGGAATTCTATATCACAGCAGCAGCCACTTCTTTGCTACAGAAGAAAACGATCCCCCTCCCTCAGCAACCATTAACTGCCAAAGATCCTTAAGGGAGATGTAGAACATGAGGTTTCTGTCTTCCAAAAACTGCTGGGCAGATGATGGACACATTTCCGTCTCATTTTTTTCTTTTTTTTTTTTTTTTCCTCATCAGTTTCATTAGTGACATTGAAACATGACTTCTGGTTCCTGGAAGGTCAATGTCTCCCCCCAAACCCTTGAAAGTCAAGCATTCTCTGAATCACTGGAAATTTCTCGGGGGCACTGATAGCAGAACTGTTTCTTTGAAACTGTAATGAATCTTCTTTGATGCCAAGCATGGAGAAAAAGCAGCCCTGGGAACATTTCAGAGGCAGCACGGGATCTTACTTAACCAGCCAATCAGTAAGGATAGACTGGGCACCTACCGTGAGCACTATGCTGTGCTGGAAGTTACCAGGATACACAGGGTTGGCCTTGACGCAGGCCGGCTTATGATCAAACTGCAGCCCAAACGATGGCGGATCAACCCAGCTTGCCCTCTCTGTAAAGGCAGGGTCTTTGTTTATTCCAATTCTTGTGGACTTCGGTGCACCTGGTTTCCTGCTGCCTACACATTAGCTGTCTATGGTTCAATTAAAGCTCCTTTGTTGTATTATTTCTTTCCTCCGACGAAGAAATAAGGAGAAAGGTCTGAGTTGATACAAACATGCTGTTCCCCTCTCTGGGTAAAATGATTGCATTTATTTGTCTGGGAACTCACTACTTTCTATCAAATTCTTTTATCCTGGCAAAGGTTAAATTTTTCTCTTTTGTAACTATCTCCTACAAATGAGAAGGCTAACAATAAAACCCCTACTGTTTGTATAGACTTTGTAGTTTACCATGATCTTGTTTAATCCCCTATCTTGTCTTTTTTTCCCCCCTCGGTTCTTTGTACACAAATGTTATTGATTTCCTCCAGAAGCAGCCATGTGCGGCAGGATAAACAGCATGAAACTGGAGTTTCAACACCCATGTCTTCAGCTAACTATGTGTCTGCTCTTAGCAAGCTGCTCCTTCACCTCCCACCCGCACCCCCACCCCCTGGCCTGAATTCACCCACAGACAGAGGCAAGGGCTTGAATTCCACGGAATCTCCGTCTCACCTCTAGTTTTTACTTGGAATGGAGTGTTATTGTGTGGTTTGTGCTGTGGGCGTGATGGTTCCAAACCAAAGGGCACCAGCAGGATGCAGTCTGATGATCCCGGACAGAGGAGGAGTGGTCTAGCAGCTGTGCACATTGATGGGTTCCTAACTCCCAGCCCTTAGATTTTCCCAGGCTGTTTAAGTTCATGATCCCTGGGTACTGCATGTCCACCCCCTACCACACACCATCTCATTCAGGTCTCCCCCTCCCCCACAGGGTCGGCTTTAAAGCGGGTGGAAGATTTTCAGTGGTTCTCAGATCTTACTTCTCGCCCTCTTGACATCTAAGGACTGAAAAGAACTCGGGGTGCCTTCCTAGGCAAGCTTCCGGAGGCCACAGCCTTCTGTCTTCCGGGGATTGGGGGCAGGAGGGCGGCTGAATGCTGGCAGTCATTGTTTGGGTATTGACTCAAAGGAGTCGGAGCTACAACGCACAGGAAAAAGGATGAGCTCATGACAGCTAAATGAAAAGATTCTTATCTTGGAAACAGCGGTTTCTTATGCAAAACAGGGGGTGGCAATGTGCCCCACAGAGTACATTCAACAACTGGGATTTCAAACTAGAAGCTATTTTGCATACCTACGGGAGCAGTAATGGGCCAGATTGTTCATTAATTAAAAAGAGGGGAGGAAGGCAGTGAAAAACCCGCGCTCACACTTGCTGCAGAACTGAAATCATTGTTTTTGCCTTCTCCCAGTCCCAGTTGATCAGCTGAGAGACAAATGCTTTTTCCACTTTAGCCACCTCTGGAGAAAAGAGGGGGAAGGCTGAGGCCGAGGGAAGGGCTGAGTAGGGAGAAACTAGAAGTCACAGATAAATAGAACAGACTTGATCTCTCAGCCATTTCTATTTGGTGTTGAAATGTATTATACGGAAGTCATGGAGTTTTGTTGCTTTCTTTTTCCACCCAGGAGATTTACCTTCCAGTTCTGTTTGATTCTGTATGAAAGAACTATGAAAAAAAAATCCTTCACTGGAGAGAAAGGGAGAAATGAAAGGTGGGGATCAGGAATATGTCCTTTGACTGTGGGTCTCTATTTCCCTTACTTTGACATGTATTCACCTGGCAGGGGGGTTGGGGTGCGGGTGGAGTGGGGTGAAGAACTAGAATTATCGCTGTCCTGGAAATTCCAGAATGTAGGTCAACCACTAAATGGGTGATGCCATAAGTGGGGTATAAAGTTGAATGTGGTTGCATATGGGAGGCACCAATACCACCCACACATCCTTCCTACCAGCCAGGCTGCTTCGTCCTTCTACTCTCCATCTTTTGATTGAGGAATCAGTATGGTTATCACTTTGTCAAGTACTTCCCTCCGCCTTGCCTTCTACCTTCTCTCCTCTCATGGCATGCCATTTTATTCACATGTTTGAGCTTCTAAAAGATGGGTGGGTAATCTTGCTCTTGTTTAGAAATAAGGGAACTGGCTAATTTGAGACCTATTGTTTTAGAGTAACAGAAGTAGAGGAAACTAATATACAAAGGCACAGGAAGATGGTGACTCTATAGATACCACTGCCTGCAACTCTGGAGCAAAATAAGAGGCATGTGGCTACACAAAGAAGGTGCCTTGGGATGCTATTGGACTGAAAAAAAAAGTCAACAGTCATGGGTAAGGCAGAAATATTGGTCTTTGGAAGTGTAAGAGAAAGAATAAATCCCTGTAGTGTGGCAGAGAAATGAGAAGATGCCCCAGAGTGGTGTTATAGGCAAAAGAGGTAAGGAGTCTGTGTAAGCCTCCACGAATGCAGACTTTTCTACTTTGCAAAACTATTGCAGAGCCATAGTAACAAAAATATCATGGCATTACACATAGACAAACATGTAGACCAATAGAATAGAATAGAGGTACTAGAAATAAATCTATGCAGCTATAACCATTCGGTTCTTGACAATAGTGCCAAAACCATATGTAGTGGTTTGAATGAGAATGGCCCTCACAGGCTCATGTTGAAGGGGTCTAGCAGACCTGAACATGGCAAACATGGCTCTGGCAGTCCTTACCTTTTCCCCATTCCCTCTACCGAGCTGAACTGTTAGATTAAATTCTTAAAGCTAGCCACCTCAGTCTAGTCCCTTATTTTGCCATTTCCTTTCCCTGAGGCTGGCCACTAAGATCCACCTATCAAAAGACTCCATTTGGCAACCCTAATTAACATACCCAATCAAAACAAACTAACTCATTCTAAACTTTATAAACTGCCATTTGCCTAGGGGCCATGTTGTCTCCTCTCTGTCCAGAGGCAGTATTTTGACCCTCTCTCCTAGGGTAAATATTCCTTCCCCCCTCCCTTGTTTCTGTTGTCTTCTCCCTCACTCCACTTCTTCTTCCTCTTCTTCTTCCTCCTCCTCCTCTTCTTCCTCTTCTTCTTCTTCCTCCTCCTCCTCCTCCTCCTCCTCCTCTTCTTCCTCTTCCTCTTCCTCTTCTTCTTCTTCTTCTTCTTCTTCTTCTTCTTCTTCTTCTTCTTCTTCTTCTTCTTCTTCTTCTTCTTCTTCTTCTTCTTCTCTCTTCCCTGTCCATTTTCCCTCTGGGGCAAATAAATCTCCTTTGTGCTGAGAGTTTGGTCATGGGGTATCTTGTGCTGATTCCAGTCCTTTCAAATATATTTGAATGCTTGGTCTCTGGTTGGTGGAACCACTTAATAAAGATTAGGAGGTGTGGCCTTCTTGGAAGAGGTATGTGACTGGGGGCTGGTTTTGATTTCAAAGGACTCTTATCATTCCCTGTTAGCTTTCTCTCCCTCCTATCTGTGGATCAGGATTTAGCTCATAGCTACTGCTCCAGTACCTTCCTGTTTGTCTGCAGCTGTAATCCCCACTAGTAAGGCCATAAACTTGAACTCTTTAAATGTAAGCTTATAAACTATTTCTTCTATAACGTTGCCTTGATCATGGTATCTTGTCACAGCAAAGAAAACTAATTAAGACACTGTATTTGGAAGAAAAAAATAGCTTTAAAGATGTTTGTTGAGAATACTGGAAGAGTAAAACTAGATATTTATATCAACTTGCACAGGATAATCACCTCAAATTGGAGAAAGGACCTTAATGTAGAACTGAAAACATTGAAACTGCTGGGGGAAACATTTCAAGGAATAGGTATAGGAAATGCTTTCCTTTTTCTGGGTGTGCTGGAATTGATGTGTTTCTCATGCTCTGATGCCACACGACCGCCATCATCACAGATATCAAGAAGGGCATCCTCAAGCAGTTATCCATTGAGCAGCACCTGTAAAAATATGACCAATAGATCCTTAAGGGTGGAAAAACTCTGGGTTAGTGTGACTTTAACTGCCAAGGTCCAGCCTTGGCTTGGGAAGGGGTTCTGAGGAAGGAGTGTCTGGGAGCCTCAAAAAGTACAACTCAAAATCAAATCATGTCTTACAAGCTGACGGCCTATGCTCTGCTCAAGACAGCTTTCTCTTGAAATTTTTTGGAAGCACAGTCCGTGCTCTTAGCCACTGAGTCATAGCTCCAGCACCTCCCTTGAAATTCTAAAGCCTTTCTGGATAACTCAACTCTTGTAGACAAAAAAAGCCCAGTCTTTTATTTACATATCAATTCATTTATTATCCCAGGTTCCCTTTTGATTATCCCATGAGTCAGTATCCCATGACTCCTTGATTCTTAGAAACAACAAGCACATTTTTTTAAATATTGCAAATGAATTCAGAGATTTGTCTGCTTTTGTAAGCTCAGATAATGAGCTAGCTTGGTGGGACCCTATCCTGAGATTACCATTTCCATCATATCTGGGCTCAACCTAGCTCTGTCCCAGGATGAACTTGAACTCAGGAATCTTCCAGCCTTTGTATCTGCCTTTGTGGTTTTCTGACAAGCTGCCTCACAGTACAGCTGCCTTTGTTCTTTCAGGTCTGCAAAGCTCCTTATGCAATTCTTTTTTTTTTTCTTTTTTTTTTTTTTTGGTTTTTCGAGACAGGGTTTCTCTGTCTAGCCCTGGCTGTCCTGGAACTCACTTTGTAGATCAGGCTGGCCTCGAACTCAGAAATCCGCCTGCCTCTGCCTCCCGAGTGCTGGGATTAAAGGCGTGCGCCACCACGCCCGGCTCCTTATGCAATTCTTATTGCATCCTTATATTTTGCATACTTGAGCAATTATATATTCTTGAACTCATGTTTTCAGAGTTCTTTCCCATAGCCTGAAGGGTTGTCCTGGTGACCTAAGCATTACAATTTTGCAGAGACATTAGCCATACCATCCTGGACTCCTGCTATCTCTGATTATCATGGAGTCACTAATCTTGGCTGATAAGACATTCCTCAAAGGAAGAACATGCAAATTTGTACATTATTATTCAAACAAGTGTTATGTCCACAACCATCAGCACTTGGGTAATTCTAACTCTTGTCAAGATGATAGTATAGACAATTATAAATGTCTGTCTAAAAACCAGTGATATCTAACCTAGCATATCACTCTTCAAGGTTGAAGGGACACACATAATCAATGACTGAGGCATCTTACTGTTTTAGCCTTTCTTACAATGTCCTGTTCCAGATTCCAAAAGGTACTTGTCCCAATGTACAGTAATAGTACTATTCATTGTCCCAATGTACAGCCACCTTGGAATCTATGAACAGAAAAGCCATTGGCACAAGACCACCCCCTAATGAGGTTCAATATGCATCCTGGACTATAAGTAGTCATGTTCTGAGAATCACCTGACACTATCCCCTTGTTGGACCACAGTACAAAGCCAATTATAAACTAAGCTGTACTTGGATAGAGACTGTTTAATTATGCTTGTCTCTTACCCCAAGGTTTAGTTTTTCTTTTCTTTTTTTAAAATCTAAAGCAGTACCTCCCCAAACAAGCTGGAGGTAACCAAACCCTTTATCTGTTCCATTTACTAGTGCACACATAGATCAAATTTATTTTCTCTGCCATTATCTTTGCTCATCTCTTTTAATTGGCACACTGGATTGGGTGCCCAAGCCTTGCCTATAGGGATTGCTTAAGTAGGGGGTTTTGTCCTAAAACTCCAGCTATAACAACTGAGATTGCATATGACTAAAAACCTTTATCACAACAAAGGACACAACAATCAACAGAGTGAAGAGATAGCCTACATAGTGGAGAAAATTTTTTTTACCAGCTGATCATTGGACAAGAGATTAGAATCCAGACTATATAAAGAACTAAGAAAATCAAACGCCCAATGATATAATCAATTAGTGGACAAATGAACTCATAGGCATTTCTCAAAAGAGAAATAGTCAAAATGTATATGAAAAATTGTATAGCATCACTAGCAATTTGGGAAATGTAAAGTAAAACTAGATTAAGCTTCCATTCCATCCCAGTCAGAATTACTATATCAAGAAAACACGAAACAATGAATGCTAGAGGGAAAATAAGTTCATACAATGGTGGTGAGAGTGAGAAGCAGTAAAACTAAACATCCAGCAACAGCATGAGCATGAAGATCTTCCTACTTAGGAACCAACACTCATGTCTTCTCTTTTCTTTCCTCTTTCCTTCTTTCCTTCTTTCCTTCTTTCCTTCTTTCCTTCTTTCCTTCTTTCCTTCCTTCCTTCCTTCCTTCCTTCCTTCCTTCCTTCCTTCCTTCCTTCCTTTTAAATTATGTTTCAGTTCTGGATATTAGAAATCTACTATTAAAATGTCAGCAGGTTCGCTGCATGATGAGGTCATGCCCCGTGTCACATTCTCACATGATACAAGGTGGGAGGACAAAAAGCCCTTTACATATTAGTTCTGAAAGTTCTTTTTATTTTCTGGATATATGTCCGTTACCAGCCTGTGGGTCATCTTTCCCTTCCTTCCTTCCTTCCTTCCTTCCTTCCTTCCTTCCTTCCTTCCTTCCTTCCTTCCTTCCTTCCTTTCTTCCTTCCTTCCCTCCTTCCCCTCTTTCTTTCTCTCATTCTCTCTTCCCCTCCCTCCCTTTTCTTTCTCCTCTCTCCCCTCCTTCCCTTTTTCTTTCTCCTCTCTCTCTCTCTCTCTCTCTCTCTCTCTCTCTCTCTTTCTCTCTCTCTCATACTCCAATAACAAACACATGCTAGGCAGGCACTTCAATTTCTAAAAGAAAAAAAATTCTGGAAGTTTCACTAAGATTATGTTGATCTATAGACCAGATTAGGAACAACTGTGATCTTAAGCCCACTGAAACTACTATCCATAAACATAGTATACTTCTCCATTTGTTTAGCTCTTTGTTTCATCAATACCTTGTAGTTTTTCTACATTCACATATTGAACAAACTTTGTTAGGTTTATTGTTAAATATTTTATTTGAATTCTATTATTGAAAATGATACTGTTTGTTGATTTTCAACTTCTAATTGATATTATTTTGACTTTTATATTGACCTTATATCTTATGGCTTTGATAACTTATTTGTTACTTGCAGCAACATTTTTTTTTTTTTTGGTTCTGAGGACTGCATAAGCAAGGCAAATACCAAGCACTCTACCAGCTGGGACCCTTTATGGAGGTGATAGTGACATCTATGAATAAGAACAACCTTATTTCTTCTATATCAATTCACATCTTTTGCCTTCTATATCAACTCATATTCTTTTTTGCTTAATTTCCCTGGCTAGAACTACCAGTACAATGTCAAATTAAACTAGCAAGAGCAAACACCTTGTCCTTTCTCTGGTACCTTAGAGGAAGAAAGTTTAAGTGTGATATTATTTATGGGTTGTTCATAGATATTCTTCAATTCTTAATTTTCTGAGAGTTTTAAAAATATCACAAATTAATCTTTATTTTGTCAATTGTATTTTCTGCATCTATTGAGATGGCTATATGGTTTTTAACTTCAAAGTTTGATGACATGGTAAATTATACTGAGTGATTTTTAAAATTTTAATCAGGCTTGTGTTCTTAGGATAAATTTTATTTGACTGTGAAGTAATGCCCTTTTATAACTATTGCTGGATGTGCAAGTCAATATTTCTGGGAGGATTACCTGTTGTATGTTCAGGAAGGATATCCTTCAGCAGCTTTCTTATAGCATCTTTGGTATGATATTAATTGAGTGAGCTAGAAATGATTTTCAAACTGGGTGGTGGTGGCACATACCTTTAATCCCAGAACTCAGGAGGAGAGGCAAGTGGATCTCTGAATTTGAGGCCAGCCTAGTATACAGAGTGAATTGCAGGAAAAGCCAGGGCTGCACAGAGAACCCTGGCTCAAAAAAACAAACAAAACCAAAAACAAACAAAAACAAAAAACAAAAAACAAAAAACAAACGAAAAACTAAAAACAAAAAACGAGACAGAAGCAGAGACAGAGAAGAGGTTTTTAAAGTAGTGGGGCAAAATAATTATATAAGAATGTAAAGTTCTTCTGATTTGATTTTACTTGCTGTTAGCCTACAAAACTCCATTTGACCTCTCTCCCTACAGCTAAAGATAGTGATTCTTCCAACTGCTTAGAATTTTTTTTTGTTTCCTTTCTGTATCCTATTTGCAAGCCAAGAATATAATACATAAAAGCAGCTTACTTTCTGCCTGTGATAGTCAGCTAATTAGATATGCTAGGAGATCTATGGTCACATATTTTCTATAGTTAAGGTTCACTTGAATGAGCCCCAGAGTGCCTGTGTACATTGTCACTAGTGTTGAAGGCTTGTTGAGGGGGAGTGAATGGGAGCCCTTCTAAATCGGCACCTTTGCTTAGTAAAGATCTGAGAGTTCTCTATAGTACCCTGAGTATTTAACAAGCATTCTGATGCTGAGTAATGTTACAGCTGTACATAAAATAGAAAGATTAGAGTCTCAGTTGCCTGCTTAATATGTAAATGTATCCAGTTATGTGTGAGTGCTTTTAATGAAGTAACTTGCACTTCTGTTTCCTACATTGAGAGTGATTGATGAAAAAATACTTTACAATCCCATCAGAAACTAGCAGCCAGCAGGGCATTTCAAAGAACCTATGGTTCTGCCTGGCCTGGGGCTAGGAGGACTTGGTTTAAGCTCAGCTTCGCAGCTGGTTTCTCCTTCCCTTGGCATTAACAAGTAGATTTTCTTATCTACATCTGAGCTTAGATCGTTGTTAATGAAGGCTTGTGACATGATTCCAGTCACCTACATATCTACAATTGGTTTCTTCCAACATACAGATATGGATGATAAAAAAGTAGCAGCCCCCAGCTTCTGTGGGGAATGCTCGGCTTATATTATTTCCTTCATTTATCACAGCAAAATCTGGAAAGAGTGCACTTTACATGTCATTGCTTTATAGAGGGAGAAGCAGAGGACCAGAGATGGGAAGTCCTGTACCAGTTCTTGCCCTTTCACTTATGGGATAGACTGTGATTCAAATTCAGATCTCCATGGCAATGCCTGGTAAGCTATTATGATACCTCACTGTTGAGGATGGTGAAGTTTATCTGCAAGAATTCTCTCCCTTATGCATTTTTAACTATGTAAGCTTAGAAAACTGAAGAGTGTTCTATGTAATTATTATGAAGCCCTAGATGTAGACAGAGATGAACTGAGTGCCTCATCTGGATACACACACTGGTGGAAATTGATTTCCATAAAGGACAGTGGTTTAAATGGCATGCATTTTGAAATCTGACTTAAGAAGAGCATTTGACGTTTACCTATTGTTTCTGGTCATGAGGAGCTTCAGATCCTTGGCAAAGGTTTCACAGTAGCCAGTGAATATTACTTAACTAAGTGTGTCTTGTTGGAAAATAGTGGCACACACAGCAGACACATCTTGAATTATCACACAGGTACACTCACACACTCCTCACAGTTGTCCTCAGCGATTCCTTATTATTTCAATTTCTTAGATAAACAAAACTAAGTCACAAAGAGGTCCGCTAGGTTAAGGCTCCTAACAATAGGTAGAACTGAGATTTGAATGTACAGCGTAGTAACTCTAGACCTGTGCTTTTTTTTTTTCTGCACTAGCCACATGTGACTATGAAGAGAATGAAATTCATTATTAAAATGCATTTTCTTGTTTATGCTTCATTTCTCATGCTCAAATGCCACATGTGGGAAGTGGCTGCTGTGTGGGATGGTGACTCTGTAGTATATGGCCATCGTCACAGAGAGCTCTACTGTACAGTACTAGGCTAGTTCCTGTGCTTTTAAAAAGTCAAATGGTCCCTGCATATTGTAGCCAGCACAAAAGAAAATCTGAGTATAACTCTCCTATGTTCTTTGTTCATTTCTGGTTTTCTTTCTTCCCAGATTGATGCTCTTTTCCTTTTGAGACTGATTGATGTGCAAGATACTATTTTCAGTCAGTTAGAAACTAGGCTATGGGGGTTCTGGAGAGATAGATCAGCCAGCCATTAAGAGTTCTAACTGCTCTTGTCAAGGACCCAGGTTTGATTCCCATCACCCACATTAGGCAGTTTATAACCACAGCTAACTCCAGCTCCAGGTGATCTGATACCCTCTATTGAACTCTGTGGACACCCACAGATTTATACACATACTTAAGAAAATAATAATAATAATAAGCTAAAATGCCCCTGTGTTCTAAGGCACTGAGTACTGAGCAGGTGAGGAAGCTTGCTACCGGGCCTGACAACTTGAGTTTAGTTCCTCAGCCCCACGTGACGAAAGGAGAGAACTGACTCCTGCAATGTTTCCTCTGACCTACATGTGTATGCTATATATACAATGCATGCATTTGCCTGTGTTCATATACAAAAAAAAGTGTAAAAATTAAAATATGCTAAGCTTTAACCCATCATCTTTATTTTGACATAGTAAGTATATTCAATTGTGGAAAAATTAAAGCAAATATAGAATGTTTTATTAGTCAAAGACAGTTCTGTGACCATTTTCATATATATCAATTTGTAATTTTTTTGGTTTTGGTTTGTTTGACACAGGGTTTCTTTGTGAAACCCGGACTGCTCTGGATCTTGCTCTGTAGACCTATAGAGGCTGGCCTTGAACTCAGAGCCCTCTGCCTCCCAAGTATTAGGATTAAAGGCACGCTCTACCACCACCCAGCAATTTTTCATTTTTTGAAACAAGGTTTTGATATGTCTATAGTCCATGTTGTCTTTGAACTCATATTATAACCCAGGCTGTTCTCACATGTATGCTACTTTTCCAGCCTTGTGACTGCTGAGACCAGAGGCAAATCTTCACTGTGTCCACTCATACAGTTCTTTAAAGTGTGAACATTACTAGTAAGACATCGTAACTTCTTATGCATCACACATTTGTGGAGTAAAATGTCAATTTATCAGCTAAGATGTTGATTTTTCAAATGGGATGGATAAGAATTATATTAGAAATTAAAATATTCAGCTATATTTCAATAAAGAAACATGATGATAATAAAAAAGGAAATGTAATTGATTGGTCTAGTTTGACTTACTAACCATGTTGATCACCACTCATCCTGACCTCAAATGTCAGTATTGTTTTTAAAATTGTTTTAGACTTCTTTTCTATGTATGAGTATTTTGCCTGCATGTATATATGTGTACCACACATGTAGTAGATGAGAGGATTAAGCAGCAGACAGTGCCTTAGTGGGTGCTGAGGTACACTACATAGATCACGCCATGCAACAGTTCTAATACAAGAGATTTATGAGGGGAGACTGGAGAGGAAGGCCATCTTGGAGTGGGGATGTGAGAGAAAGATAGGGACAGAGAGACTGGGAGGTAGAGAGAATGAGACAGAGAACTGTGATGTCAAGAGGGACCTTTTGAAGGTGTGTGTGTCGCATAGGAAAACAGACTTGTACTGACAGTGGAAATGTGCTGCACCTGGTACCCATGGGCAATGACGTAAGCTGCTGAAGGCAGGCTGGGAGGGTTTCTGATTTATAACACTAGTGCTTGTAGAGATCAGAAGAGGGCACCAGATCCCTGCAACTGGACTTATGGATGGTTGTGTGTCCCAGTGGGGATGGATCAAACCAGGGTATTCTGCAAGAGCAACAAGCACGTGTAGCCACTGAGCCATCTCTCCAGCCCCGTCAACATTGGGTCAACATTTAAAAAGTTAAATAAAGCCGGGCGTGGTGGCCCATGCCTTTAATCCCAGCACTCGGGAGGCAGAGGCAGGCAGATTTCTGAGTTCGAGGCCAGCCTGGTCTACAGAGTGAGTTCCAGGACAGCCAGGGCTACACAGAGAAACCCTGTCTCGAAAAACCAAAAAAAAAAAAAAAAAGTTAAATAAAAAAAAACATTACATTTAATATGTGTGTTTGTGTGTGTTTGTGTGTGTGTGTGTGTGTGTGTGTGTGTGTGTGTATACATGTGCCATGGCATATATGTGAAGGGAGGTCAGGGGAGTTGCTTCTTTCCTTTCGCCATGTGGGTTCTGGGTACTAAACTAGATCATCAGGCAAGGCGGTAAGAATCTTCTCCGCTGACCCACCTCACAGGCCTCTGCCCAGCCATCGGCTAGACTGCAATTCTTTATTGCCAGTCAAATCCAGCTGGGGCCAGAGACCCTCAGCATCCAGGGACGTGGCCTTTTGGGAGCCAAATTGAATTGAGATAGCATTAGAAACAATCCTTAACAGAAAGAACCCAAATGTCCCTCAACAGAGAAATGGATACAGAAAAAATGTGGTACATTTACACAATGGAGTACTACTCAGCTATTAAAAACAATGAATTTATGAAATTCTTGGGCAAATGGATATATCTGGAGGATA
The DNA here is from genome assembly GCA_902729485.2 of Mus minutoides. NCBI lineage: Eukaryota > Metazoa > Chordata > Mammalia > Rodentia > Muridae > Mus > Mus minutoides. The sequence goes on from LR749493.1 coordinate 3,701,306, forward strand.
TCACCCTTAGTGAGGTAATCCAATCACAAAAGAAGTCACTTGATATGCACTCACTGATAAGTGGATATTAGACCAGAAACTTAGAATACCCAAGATACAATTTGCAAAACACAAGAAAATCAAGAAGAACGAAGACCAATATATGGATACTTCATTCCATCTTAGAATAGAGAACAAAACACCCATGTAAGGAGTTACAGAGACAAAGATTGGAGCTAAGACAAAAGGATGGACCATCCAGAAACTACCCCACCCAGGGATCCATCGCATAATTAACCACCAAACCCAGACCCTATTGCATAGGACAGTGAGATTTTGCCGAAAGGACCCTGATATATCTATCTTGAGTGAGGCTATGCCAGTGCCTGGCAAATACAGAAGGGGATGCTCATAGTCATCTATAGGATGGAACACAGGGCCCCAAGGGAGGAGCTAGAGAAATTACCCAAGGAGCTGAAGGGGGTCTACAACCCTTTAGGTGGAACAACAATATGAACCAACCAGTACCCCCAGAGCTCGTGTCTCTAGATGCATATGTAACAGAAGATGGCCTAGTCAGCCATCATTGGGAAGAGAGGCCCCTTGGTCTTACAAACTTTATATGCCCCGGTACAGGGGAATGCCAGGGCCAAGAAGTGGGAGTGGGCTGGTGGGGGAGCAGGGTGGGGGGTGGAAGGGTATAGGGAACTTTCGGGATAGCATTTGAAATGTAAATAAAGAAAATATCTAATAAACAACAACAACAACAGCAACAACAAAAAACAGTTCAGTGTCTATTTTCTGGAAATAGAAAGGCTCAAAGGCATTTCTTCTTGTTGTTGACCAAGGCCCATACATGTAGACAGTTATTAACAAAGAAAGCAATGGTACTTTCTACACTGCCCTATGTTCTAACTTCCTGAGTCCCGCTAACCTTGCTGATTAGTGGTGCTTATGGAGATAGTAGCATCATTTTTGGACCATGAAATACCTGAAACAGCAGGTTCAGTCTGGGCTTTCGCTCGTAGGCAGAGTTTATTCATGGAATGGTTAGTGTGCCTGGGTTAAGAGGAAACCCTGGGAAGATGTGTTGTTGCTCAAGGCTAAGTAGGGAGCTGAAAGATCTCACAGTGGTAACCAAGGTGAATGGATTGCTTTTAGAGACATGATTCAAGGATGTTGTAGGCTTTTTGAACACAGAAACAGGATACCAAGGCTCTTCTGCAGAAAGCAATTTATTATGTACTAGTATAGTCTGTGAGGGATATTTCCTTAAAGACAGAGCCCTGAATATAGTGAAGCAGAGCATTTAATACATTACCTTCCTCTTTGTCTTCTGTACATGGTGACTTACACTCTAATTGCATGCTTTAAGCTACTGGGCAGTGAATGTAGAGGATAGGGAGGAGCTTACAGGAGAGTTACTACACACAAAGGACAATAACCAGACCATATAGCTGTTTCTTATTTCCCCCCCCTTAGCTTTGGGTCCATGTACTACAATGCAATATTTATTCTGCCAATTAACTGATAAATGGATCTTCTCTTTCCAGAAAATTGTTAAAATAAGCTGGTCACAACCCCAAGTGGGCTAAAACCATCTATCTGCTTTGCTCTGAGTGCTGAGGCAGCTGCTGGTCACCCCCACTCCCCACTCCCCCACTTCCTACCACATAGAAAGACCTAGAGCAAACGCTGTTGATGCTTTGTTCAACGCTGAGACCTGTAGAATCTTCCGGTCAGAAATATCCTGACAGCAAAGTTCCAACAAGGAGGGCCAGTTCTTAGGAGAGAGTCTTGTTTCTTTCTTAAGCTACTTTATGAAGGGGCTACCAGCAACCTGGTTAGTATGCTGGGACAGGCCTGGGTTAGTTCAGCCGAGTTGGTTAAATGCAGCCCTGTTCTGGCAGAAGTAATTTCTCCCAGGAGTCTATTGAAGAAAAAATATTCTGACACTTAGAAGCAAGTAGTAGTAAGTAAGACTCTTCAAGATTGCTGTACCAGGAGGAGGCTGAGCTCAACTTGAACCACTTGGAGGATGAGTGGAGATGCATAGCTAGCCAACGATCATTTCCAACAGGAATTTGATTAGACCTTGAGAGCTGGCGATTTATGCCAAACGGACTGGAAAAGATTCTTAGTCAAAATGCCCCCTCTCCCTTGGCATTGAGAATTGAGTGCAGGGTGGTCAGGATATTCTAGGTGTTAGTGGTGGAAAGTTGAAGACCTGATCAGCTATCAAGGATGATCAGGGTAGGGCTCCATTCACTAACAGGGTTCTTTGCTAAAAGTAGGCTGAGGACCAGGCCAAGGCTAAGAACTGGTTAAAAAGAGAGCTTAGAGGCACCTGAATAAAGTTTAATCAAGGAGGAAACCTTGTTGTTCCTGGTCTACTGGGATGGACTTTGTTATTAAGTCTGACAGTTATTATGGCAGGAACTCAGGGCGCTCCCTCTGAGTGCAAGCCTGGCCTGGGAAAATGTTCCCAAACAGAAAATTGTAACCCTCTTCTCACCTAACTACAAATGTTAGAAAGATGTAAATGAATATGGCCAATCAAAACGAAGCTGCCTTTCTGAAAATCCACCCTACCATAAGGAGCAAGCGTCAACCAATTAGAGCTGTCATGTGCTGTACGGAAGGAAATTGCTGACATCGAGACCCAACCTTACAGAAAATGGACTGCTCCAAAATGGAAAATGCCAGTTTATATTCTTATGGATAGTTCTATTATTGCTTTATTTACTGAATTCTTTGTGAAAGACTAAGGAAAGTTGATAAAAAAAAAACCTGTTATTTAATTTAATTTTTTTTTTTTTGTTTAGCTGTACAGTGAATTTTCTCCGCACAGATTGGTCTACCAATCTGTTTCACTCATAAAGATGCATGTTGAGAATCAGAGCTGGTGCCAGTGTGCGCTGCTGATTAGAATCTTCTGAACTTTGAAAACTCTAGGCTTGATCCTCACTAAGCCCTTGTCAATGAAGGAAGAATGAGATAACTATATGTTTAACATGCTTTCCTGGTGATTCTCATTAGCAGCTTGGCATGGGGCCATAGGCTTGCATTGTGGGCTGACTAAAGACAGTACTGGTTTGTTGGGGAGGGAAGGGGATGCTGGAAGGTTTGAAGGGGATTCCTTGATCCCTTTCTCCAATACGGGCTCCTGCCATATTTGGAGGGCTCAAGATCTGTGTGCTTATGGAAATGGCAAATTAAGTGAAGATGGAAAAAGCTGCCACACTGGCTTTTTAGGCCTCCCATCTGGGGCTTCTGTTGTCCCTCAGACATCTGGACCTTCACTTTCTTTCCCGTCTTTTCTGAATTAAATAAAGCCTGCTCTTTTAAAAGAAGCTGGTTAACTGACAAAGATCTGAACATTGTAATGGTGCAGTGGACACAAAGTCCCACCCCTAACCAAGAAGCGATTTGCAATTAATGCCTGTTGGGAAAGGGAAAATCAGTTTCCCCACATGCAGTGTTGCTAGATATACCACACCAGGGCAGGCCCCATGTCCGTGTGTGTGTGTGTGTGTGTGTGTGTGTGTGTGTGAATTTGTGTTTTGCTTTGTTTTGTCTGGGCATATTTTGTCTTACTGATCTGATTTTTTTCTTTCTTTTTTTTTTCTTTTTAGTTCATCTGTTGTTTTTTTTTTTAAGTTCCTTTTGTTGTTGAGAGAAAGAGAGAGAAAGAGCAGACGAAAGAACAAAAAGTTGGGTGTGTAGGGAGGTAGGGAAGCAATTTGAGAGGAGTTGGGGGAGGGGAAAGAATTCGAGAGGTGAAGGGGAGAAGGGAGGGGCCCTGGGAAGCGGGGGGGGGGGACCCCGGGAGGAGAGAGGATGTGAATACATACACACTAATGGAAAAAATGTTGTATGAAAAGAAATTTAAAAATTAAAAAGAGGCTGGCTGGTTAAGGGCTAGTGAAATATTGCCGTGGTAGACCAGATCTGAGGTCCTGGGTTAGATTCCAATGAATAACAAACAAACAAACAAACAAACAAGAAGCTGGTTAAGTATTGTTCACTAAGGTTTACTTTGTTGATAAAGGAAGACTGAAACTTAGCCGATCCAGTGTGTGTAGATGCAGACGCTTGCCAGAGAGGGGAGCAAGGTGTCAAGTGGGTCTTCAGATCCCTGTTGGTGGAGAGGCAGGAGCCCGGACTTGCTGTTTCTCTTGCTTTTGCCTGAAGTCAGCTCATGTATTTTGGCTGTGCCCCAGGTTTACAGGACATTCTAAACGCTATCAGTCAGTGTTCTGTCCTTTTCCTGAAAGGACGGGGTGGGAGGGGGGGGAGAAAGGTTCAAAGCTAAACCCTGATTCCCAGGTAAGATGCACCCCTTACAGAAATAGCACAGTGTCAGCAGAACATGGTCTTATTGGCTCATTATCAGGCAAGGTCAGGATATTATTTCTGGAAGCTTCTGAAAGCCACAGCCTGTTAGGGAAAAAAGAAAATCTTTCCGAGAGGATTTCGTACAGCTTGCTCTCCCTTGTTCTCCTAGGCGCTCCCGTTGGCTGGGCTCCTTTTCTTCCTTTTCTTGGGCCTCCTTTTAAAATGCTAATGAAATTTGCTTGATCTCTGCTTCCACCTCCTACCCCCAGCTAATTTGGGAGATCAAGAAAGGGAGCTGATATCTATAAAAGATGGGCTTGTCTTTCCACCTGAGCTACCTTTGTATCTCAGTCCCCCCTTTTTAGCAGGAAATGGTGTCGGGGCCCTAAACACCAACATATATAACGTTGATTGTATTCTGCATAACAAATTGGATTAGGATAATTACCACACAGATGTTAAAAAACCCTGAATGCAAATCAATGCAATTAGTCATGACTTAATATACTATAATTCGCACGTTGGAAAGTCTTATTGTGATTATACTATTTTAGAACTAAATGCTTTAACCGAAAGGGGGAAAGAAAAGAATGCTTTTGCACTGGTGCCGCACGTGCTCTGAACAAGAAACTGTCTTATGCTAATCCGAAATTTCACTACTCAGAATTCCTATTAACTAATCAGATCCTTCCATTTCTCTCCCCCCCCCCCGCCTTATATAGAGAACTGCAGTTTCTTTAGCAAGACGATTTCATGCGCAATTCGACTTGAATGCCACCATTATGAACAAAAGGATCTGCACAAGGATGCTTTTGACAAACATGGCTTTAGAAAACCCCGAGTCTGGGTGGTGCGGAACAGCCTCTCCCGTCCCTGGATGGACTCTGAAACAAAGCCAAGTGTAAGCAGTTAGAATGAGTCCAAGTAGCCCTGCAGTAAGGAGACCTGTCAGAAGGGCAGTGGGCTCTGATCTGTCACAAAGGACTGTGCAGCTTGAGGGGGGGGCGGGGTGAGCAAGGTTGAAACTGCAGTTTAGAATCCCTCTTTCAGACTGCGCATCCAAGTGTGGTGCCACATCAATCAATGGAAAGGTGCCTTTATCTAATTCACAGGCGCTGCCTTATACAGACCGGCCAGTAGTCTAATCACAGAGGAGAAAGTAAAAGAAAACGAGTGTCATCTCTAGAAACAACAGTCGTTGGGACCCCTTGAGTTAGAACAGTGAATACAGATCCAGTTTCAAAGTCAGTCAGGGTTACACAGTAAGAAATAAAGAAGTAAGGAAATAGAACTTGTATTTCAGGATACATTTTTTTCCTGTGGTGGGTATACTGGGAATGAACCCCAGAGCCTGAGCACAGCAGGCATTACTCTACTATAACTTAAGTCTCCTTTGATATTCGAGACAGGATCTCCATAAGTTGCTCAGGCTGGACTTGAACTTACTCTATGATTCAGATGGACTTTGAACTTGTGGTCCTTCTGACTCAGCCTCCCTAGTAGTCAAGGGTGGCCAAAACTTTTCTGTGGAGCTGAGTCTGACTTGCACTGATCCATCTGCCTCAACCTCCCAGGTACTGGGATTTTAAGCATGGGCCACCAAAGCAAACCACCAAAGCAGGCTCTCTTCTTAGTATAATTATAATCTGTGCAATGAAAAAAAAAAATGTCACACAGCAGAAACTGGAGTTGCTAAGGATTCTATGTCTTGTACTATTTTTTAAACAGTTTTCTTTTATTATTTTTTATTAGATATTTTCTTAATTTACATTTCAAATGCTATCCCGAAAGTTCCCTATACCTTCCCCCTGCCCTGCTCCCCTACCCACCCACTCCTACTTCTTGGCCCTGGCATTCCCCTGTATTGGGGCATATAAAGATTGCAATACCAAGGGGCTTCTCTTCCCAATGATGGCCCATCTTCTGCTACATATACAGCTAGAGTCATGAGCTCGGGGGTTCTGGTTAGTTCATATTGTTGTTCCTCTTTTAGGGTTGCAGACGCTTCGGCTCCTGGGGTACTTTCTCTACTTCTCCATTGGGGGCCCTGTGTTCAGTCATATAGATGACTGTGAGCATCCACTTCTGTATTTGCCAGGCACTGGCATAGCCTCATACGAGACAGTTATATCAGGGTCCCTTCAGCAAACTCTTGCTGTCCTATGCAATAGGGTCTGGGTTTAGTGACTGATTATGGGATGGATCCCCGGGTGGGGTAGTTTCTGGATAGTCCATCCTTTCCTCTTAGCTCCAAACTTTGTCTCTGTAACTCTCTGTGTTTTGTTCTCTATTCTAAGATGGAATGAAGTATCCATACATTGGTCTTCGTTCTTGATTTTCTTGTGTTTTGCAAATTGTATCATGGGTGTTTTGTTCTCTATTCTATGGAGGAATGAAGTATTCACACTTTGGTCTTCTTTCTTGAGTTTCTTGTGTTTTGCAAATTGTATCTTGGGTATTCTAAGATTCTGTGCTAATATCCACTTATCAGTGAGTGCATACCTAGTGACTTCTTTTGTGATTGGGTTACCTCACTAAGGATGATATCCTCCAGATACATCCATTTGCCCAAGAATTTCATAAATCCATTGTTTTTAATAGCAGAGCAGTACTACATTGTGTAAATGTACCACATTTTCTGTATCCATTCCTCTGTTGAGGGACATCTGGGTTCTATCCAGCTTCTGGCTATTATAAATAAGGCTGCTATGAACATAGTGGAACATGTGTCCTTATTACCAGTTGGAACATCTTCTGGGTATATGCCCAGGAGAGGTATTGCTGGATCCTCTGGTAGTACTATGTCCAACTTTCTGAGGAACTGCCAGACTGACTTCCAGAGTGGTTGTACAAGCTTGCAATCCTACCAGCAATGGAGGAGTGTTCCTCTTTCTCCACATCCTTGCCAGCATCTGCTGTCACCTGAATTTTTTATCTTAGCCATTCTGACTGGTGTGAGGTGGAATCTCAGTGTTGTTTTGATTTGCATTTCCCTGATGATTAAGGATGTTAAATGTTTTTTCAGGTACTTCTCAACCCTTCAGTATTCCTCAGTTGAGAATTCTTTGTTTAGCTCTGTATCCCATTTTTTAATGGGGTTATTTGATTTTCTGGAGTCCAGCTACATGAGCTCTTTGTATATATTGACTATTAATCCTCTATCTGATTTAGGATTGGTAAAGATCCTTTCCCAATCTGTTGGTGTCCTTTTTGTCTTATTGATAGTATCTTTTGCCTTACAGAAGCTTTGCAATTTTGATCTACCTGTCTGTTGCTGTACCAGTACCATTCAGTTTTTATCACAGTTGCTCTGTAGTACAGTTTGAGGTCAGGCATGGTGATTCCACCAGAGGTTCTTTTATTGTTGAGAATAGTTTTTGCTATCCTAGGTTTTTTATTATTCCAGATGAATTTGCAAATAGTCCTTTCTAGCTCAGTGAAGAATTGAGTTGGAATTTTGATGGGGATTGCATTGAATCTGTAGATTGCTTTCGGCAGGATAGCCATTTTGACTATATTAATCCTGCCAATCAAGGAGCATGGGAGATCTTTCCATCTTCTGAGATCTTCTTCAATTTCTTTCTTCAGGGACTTGAAGTTCTTGTCATACAGATCTTTCACTTCCTTAGTTAGAGTCACACCAAGGTATTTTATATTATTTGTGACTATTGTGAAGGGTGTTGTTTCCCTAATTTCTTTCTCAACCAGTTTATCCTTTGAGTAGAGAAAGGCCATTGCTTTGTTTGAGTTAATTTTATATCTGTTCCTACACCAACACCATGCAGTTTTGATTACTATTTCTGGATTGTACAGCTTGAGGTCAGGGATGGTGATAACCTCTAGAAGTCATGATAGATGATCATTTTGATGTGTTCTTGGATTATGTTTGCAAGGATTTTATTGAGTATTTTTGCATCGATATTCATAAGGGAAATTGGTCTGAAGTTCTCTTTCTTTGTTGGATCTTTGTGTGGTTTAGGTATTAGAGTAATTGTGGCTTCATAGAATGAATTGGGTAGAGTACCCCTGTCTCTATTTTGTGGAATAGTCTGAGGAGAGTTGGATTTAGGTCTTCTTTGAAGGTCTGCACTAAACCCATCTGGTCCTGGGCTTCTTTTGGTTGGGAGACTATTGATGACTGCTTCTATTTCTTTAGGGGAAATGGCACTGTTTAGATAGTTAATCTGATCCTGGTTTAACTTTGGTACCTGGTATCTGTCTAGGAAGTTGTCCATTTGATCCAGGTTTTCTAGTTTTGTTAAGTATATCCCTTTATAGTAGTATCTGATAATGTTTTGGATTTCCTCAGGATTTGTTGTTATGTCTCCGTTTTCATTTTTATTTTTGATCCATCATGACTTCTGTTAGTGTCCATGTATCTCTGTTTAGTTTCTGTTTCCAGGATCTGTCCATTGGTGAGAGTGGGGTGTTGAAGTCTCCCACTATTATTGTGTGAAGTGCAATGTGTGCTTTGAGCTTTACTAAAGTTTCTTTAATGAATGTGGTTGCTCTTGCATTTGGAGCATAGATATTCAGAATTGAGAGTTCATCTTGGTAGATTTTACCTTGGATGAGTATGAAGTGCCCCTCCTTGTCTTTTTTGATAACTTGGGGTTGGAAGTTAATTTTATTCGATATTAGAACGGCTACCCCAGCTTGTTTCTTTGGCCCATTTGCTTGGAAAATTGTTTTCCAGCCTTTCACTCTGAGGTAGTAGTGTCTGTCTTTTTCCCTGAGGTGGGTTTCCTGTAAGCAGCAAAATGTTGGATCCTGTTTGTGTAGCCAGTCTATTCATCTATGTCTTTTTATTGGGGAATTGAGTCCATTGATGTTAAGAGAAATTAAAGAAATGTAACTGTTGCTTCCTGTTATTTTTGATGTTAAATTTGGGATTCTGTTCTTGAGGCTGTCTTCTTTTAGATTTGTTGAAGGATTACTTTTTTGATTTTCCTAGGGTGTAGTTTCCATCCTTGTGTTGGTGTTTTCCCTTTATTATCCTTTGAAGGGCTGGATTCGTGGAATGATATTTTGTGAATTTGGTTTTATCATGGAATATTTTTATTTCTCCATCTATGGTAACTGAGAGTTTTGCTGGGTATCGTAGCCTGGGCTGGCTTTTGTGTTCTCTTAGCGTCTGCACAGCATCTGTCCAGGATCTTCTGGTTTTCATAGTCTCTGGTGAAAAGTCTGGTGTAATTCTAATAGGTCTGTTTTTATATGTTACTTGACCTTTTTCCCTTATTGCTTTTAATATTCTATCTTTATTTAGTGCATTTGTTGTTCTGATTATTATGTGTCTGGAGGAATTTTTTTTCTAGTCCAGTCTATTTGGAGTTCTGTAGGCTTCTTGTATGTTCATGGGCATCTTATTTTTTAGGTTTGGGAACTTTTCTTCTATAATTTTGTTGAAGATATTTGCTGGCCATTTAAGTTGAAAAATCTTCATTCTCATCTACTACTATTATCCTTAGGATTGGTCTTCTCATTGTGTCCTGGATTTCCTGGATGTTTTGAGTTAGGATCTTTTTGCATTTTTTTTTTTTTTGATTGTTGTGCCCATGTTTTCTATCTTCTGCACCTGAGATTCTCTCTTCCATGTTTTGTATTCTGTTGTTGATGCTCACATCTATGGTTCCTGTTTTCTTTCCTAGGGTTTCTATCTCCAGAGTTGTTTCACTTTGGGTTTTCTTTATTATTTCTACTTCCCTTTTTATGTACTGGATTGTTTTGTTCAATTCCATCGCCTGTTTGGTTGAGTTTTCCTGTAGTTCTTGAAAGACTTTTTGTGTTTCTTCCTTAATGACTTTTACCTCTTTAGCAGTGTTCTCCTGTATTTCTTTAAGTGAGTTATTAAAGTACTTCCTCATGTCCTCTATCAGCATTATAAGAAATGGTTTTAAATCTGAGTCTTGCTTTTCTGGTGTGTTGGGGTATCCAGGACTGGCTGAGGTGGGAGTGCTGGGTTCTCATGATGGCGAGTGGTCTTGCTTTCTGTTATTAAGATTCTTTTTTTTTTTTTTTTCTGGTTTTTCGACACAAGGTTTATCTGTGTCGCCCTGGCTGCCCTGGAACTCACTTTGTAGACCAGGCTGGCCTTGAACTCAAAAATCCGTCTATCTCTGCCTCCCAAGTGCTGGGATTAAAGGCGTGCACCACCATGCTCGGCTTGTTATTAAGATTCTTACGTTTGCCTTTCGCCATCTGGTAATCACTGGAGTTAGTTGTTATAGTTGTCTCTGGTTGGAGCTTGTTCCTCCTGTGATTCTGTTAGCCTCTGTCAGCTGTCCTGGGAGTCCAGCTATCTTCTGAGTCTCAGTGGTCAGAGTAATCTCTGCAGGCAAGCTCTCCTCTTGCAGGGAAGGTGCACAGAGGTCTGGTGTTCAGACCTGCCTCTTGGCTAAAGATGAAGGCCCAATACGGGGCCTGTCCCAGAAGATGTGTTGCCTCTGCTGCCTGCACTCTCACCTGCTCAGACTGATCTCTGAGGGACCCAGGACCCAGGTTGTCTCCCTCAAAGCCTTCCTGGGTGGACACCTCTCTTCTGGCGGGGAAGGTGCCTGGAAGTCTGGAGCCTGATACTGGGTCTGTCCCAGAAGCTATGTTGCTTCTATGTTTCCCGGAAGCTGTGTTGTTTCTGCAGTCTGCTCACTCACCCTTTGCAGTCTGCGAGCTGACCTGTACAGACTGGTCTGTGAGGAATCTGGGACCCAAGATGGCTCCTTCACCTGCTTCTGCAGGCAGAGCCCTCTCAGGCAGACACCTCTCCTCAGGCGGGGAAGGTGCCCAGATGTCTGGAGCCCGAAACTGGGTCTGTCCCAGAAGCTGTGTTGCTTCTGCCTGCCCCAGAAGCTGTGTCGCTTCTGCAGTCTGCACTCTCAACTGAGCAGACTGGTCTCTGAGGGACCCTTTGCCGTCCACAAGCTGACCTATGCAGACTGGTCTCTGAGGGATCTGGGATCTAAGATGGCTCTTTCACCTGTTTCTGCAGGCAGAGCCCTCCTGGGAGGACACCTCTCCTCTGGCTGGGTAGGTGCCCGGATGTCTGGAGCCAGAAACAGGGTCTGTTCCAGAAGCTGTGTAGCTTCTGCAGTCCGCACTGTTACCTGAGCAGACAGGTCCCTGAGGGACCTGGGACCCAAGATGGCTCCCTCATGAACTCCAACAGTTTTCAATAGTTTTAAACTGTGCATCTTGGTCTATCTATCTATCTATCTATCTATCTATCTATCTATCTATCTACCAATCACCCCCCCCCCTTTTTTTTAAAAATAGGCTCACTCTGTATTATTGGCTGGAGACTTGTGAACAGTCTCCTGCTTTGGCTTTTTGGGTATTGGGACAGTACAGGCATGAACTTTCACATCCGCCTTTGAGCTTGATGTCTTCTTTGGTCACTCTGATTCTCATTCTAGCACCTGGTGGGGAGCTTGCTGATTAAAACACATCTAAGTGTGTTCTTGGTCCTCACACTTGCCTGTGCAATTAGAATAACCTGAAATGACTAAGGCTCATATTGCTCCCTTCCTGCTCTCCGCGGCCACAGAGTGTCTGATTGAGCCACTCAGGATGATGTCTGAAAACCTGCATATCTGACAAGTTTCCACCAGGGGGTGATTCTACTGGTCTACCGACCCACAATCTGGGAACTCTGTTTTAGGATGGCAGAGTCGACCAGAGGAGTCAGTGGACCATGGAGTCAGAGGGACCACAATCTACACATAAAAGAAACCAATGACAAGAAAGACTGGACTATCCTGCAAGAGCTGCATGTGAGGGACAGAGCATGTGGGCGAAAAGCTGCCATACATAAATATGCAAGAAGCTGGGTGCTGTGTCAGATATTCCTAAAGGGTCGTGACTGGCCTGGTGCCATTGAGCTTAACTTTCCCCCAGCTGTCGGGCTCACTTCTACTCTTTGAAGTGCTCTCTTAATAAATAAACTCTATTTCTCCCACTCTCCATGTGGCACACATCTACTGGTTTGTTCTGAAACACAAGAACCTGGAAATCTCAACAGTTGTCCTCCTGATTCCCACGCCTGCCTAGACCAACAGGAAAACCTCCAAAACCCTGTTGAATAGGAAGCAACTGCCTGCTAAACACTGAGAACCTCCTGCATGCAGCAGAGTATATGGGCTCCCTGATAAAGCTCCCCTGATCCATTGACATCTATTGGGCTCTGCCCATCTCAGCTACCTCAAAGCATAATCCCCCTTGACTGCATTCACTGCAAAGTTGTTCACGTTTATTGCTTCCAGACTTGTTTCCACCTCAATCAACTTTAATTCCTTTTTTTAAACAGGCCAATGTCTTTTCATTACCTAAACCAGGGATGATAAATTAATGGGGTAAGGGTACCAGGTTAGGGATTGAGGGGGCATTATATCCATTTTCTAAGCAAGGAAAGGAAGATTTTGAAGTTGCTGGGATTTTTTGGTGAAACCATTGATTACTTTTGAATCTCTTTCACTGTGAATTCTTTTCATTCTCTCTTCTGGAGAAGTCATCAGAACGGCCCTTTAATTAGCTAAATCTAAAGCACTATATCCTCATCACAATTGGAGACCCCCACCATTATTTGGGATAGAAATGGCAGGTATTTGCGTAAGGAATAGAAGGGATTCAATTGGAGACAAATTAAGATATCAAATTTCAGCCTAAATTTCTATTTGAGGCCCAAATACATTATAAGAAGATTGGATGAACTACGTTGTTTGTTAAGGCCAATTTCTGGAGCTAAGAAAGGGTGACAAAATTGTTTAGGTAGGAAGACAAAGAAGAAAGTGGGTGTAGGTCCTGAGGTGCAAGAATTATGGGCAGTGTTTGAAGTCTTTGAAGCTGCTAAGACCAAAGTCTGTTTCAGCACAGCAACTCAGGGTGGGGTGTGGTGAGGTGGAGGAGGAAGTGGGGTTAAGTCAAAACAAAGGACTATGTGTATGAAAGACTTAGAAGAGTCTGGGTCTACTTTGCCTTGAAACATTTATCAGGAGTAACAGCCCCAGATTACCTGTGCTTGATAATATAGGCAGAGGGCGGGGAGATAGATGTAGGAACCGAGTAATGGTGTCAGTATGTTTTATATTCTTTTCTAAGGGATTTTCAACAGAAAGAGTGAATTTCCTGTCAATATGATTATATAGAGTCTCAGTCACTTGAACATTAAATGAAATGTTCTTGCTTGTATCTTGAGTTGGAGGAAAGGAATATACTTTGTTATGTGTGATGGAGATGTGGTGTTTTCTCTTCATTTTGCAGGCATGGCTGGCACTTAGAAGAATCTAAGACCAGATTCAGAAGAAAGCTTGAGGGCAGTTTTATTAGAATTTCAAAAAACCAAACCAAACCAAACCAAACCAAACCAAACCAAACCAAACCAAACCAAACCAGAACAAAACTTCAGGGCAAGCAAGTTGTAAATCTCAGCAGCTGTCTGGAGGAGGGAGACGAAGTGGACGAGAGAGAGCCACGTTGGATCTAAACAGCCAGATGATGGAGCCATCTGAGGCCAGTATCAGAGATTTCTCTAAGTTGCTGTAACCTATCTACCTAAAATGTCCACCAATACATTTGGAAGGTGTCTTGACTCATGACTGTCTTTGTTCTGTTACTATAAAAAACTTCATGAAATGGTTACCACCTTTGAACATAGTATTTGTGCTGACTTAAATCTGTATTTCTGGGCTTTGGCCATGCACATTTGGCGACAGAATAAATAATTTCTGATTTTCTTTGAGGTAAGAACTGTAGGTTACATCAGTGCGGCAGTAACAAATTAGCACAAACTTTGTGAAGTGACACGGTACAAATGTGTTATCTTTTGGTTCTATATTTAGACGTTCTAAAGACAAGGTATTAACAGAGATCCATTCTTATTACAGGCTCCATGGGACAATGACTCTTTGTTCTTTCCAACTGCAAGGAATCATTCATACTTTGTAGCCATAGCCCTTTTCTTCATTTTCAAAGCAGAAACTCAGCATCTTCAAATTCTTCAACCCTTTCCTCTTCTGACCCTAACCTTGCTGATTCCCTCTTATAGTAAATCCTGTGTTACTACTGAGTCTGTCTAGATAATTCAGGATAATGTTACTGCTGCTAATATAGTCACAGCTACCAAGTTGTTCTTGCCACATAAAGTCACATGTGTATATGTTTTTGTAATTAATAGATGGTCATATCAAGGAAGGAAAAATCATTACCTTGTCTCCGCAGGGAAGTAGCAGGGATGGCTGAACCATATAGTATCAAACATGGGAACATAGTAATACTTTCCTGAGATTGTGCCAGAGTCAAATCTGATCTTATTTGGGAGTTCCAGCTGTTCCTCAGTTACTTGCCTCTAGACCTCACAGCATTTCTAAACAATACTTATTACATAAGATTACATTCAACTCTTCCATATAATGCTCTTTCCTGGTAATGCAGTAGTAAAAGCTCTAGGATGGAGGAGGAAGGGCTTGTCTGGTAGATTTTCCCCATGCTCCTTCTCAGAAACATACTATTTTCACAGATGTCAAAGTCATGGTGGTGGGTCAAAGTTACTTGTTTAATCAAAAGTAGAGATAACTTAGCATTTGAAATGGAAACGAAGGCTCCAGAATGCATTAAATGAAAGTGTTACTTTCCTGGGAAAACCCCTGTTGACTTACGAGCAAGAAAGAAAAGTTGCAAGCGGGTGACCTTTTCATGTTACTTAATTTATTTGTGGCAGGTGCTAATCCTATGATTGAGGAAATTGACAACCAAAAACTTTTTTTTTTATGTTTTCAGAAGAGAAAATGTTATTTCTTCTTTCTTCTTCTAAGGATATTTAACTACAGTTCATGATGATGATGATGATGATGATGATGATGACTCTTGACTTTGAGCTAGTCCCTGCTATATATAAGGTCCTGACAGCTGATTGTGTGCTCTGAAAGCAAACTGATAACCACATCAAGGAAATGGAAATTCTGTTAAATGGTGCATTGATTAAAAATGTCAATTTCAGTTTAATGACGTGTGGTTTAAAAGAGAAAATAGAAATCTCAGTAGCATTTTCTTCCTTTCCATATTTTTCTTGTCTCCATGGATACTAATAACCATACTTTTTAACTTTTTGTATATTAGGTGTATAAAGTAGTGCATTTCATTTGTGTCATTTCCATTTATGAATATCATGATTTTGATCTTATTTACCTTGTTTACTCACTCCCATTCGCCCTCCTCTGCCACTTTCCTGTTCTAAATCTCTAACAATCTTCTTTTTAGTTTAATGTCCCTCTTATTTCTCCCCAGGTCCCAATTATGACAGAAAATGTGACACTTGTGGCTTATTTCATTTAACATGATAATCTCCAGTTCTATCCATTTTCATGTAAATCATTTCATTTTGATATTTTGAAAAGTCCTGAACAATTAATGTATATTAGTTTTCTTAAATAATGGGTTTCATCGTGACATTTCTTATACGTGTATTAATAATGTGGTTGCACCATATTCACTTTCTATTACCCCTCTATGGGTCTCCTCCTTTTTTCTTATTTTCAAGTTGTGTGTGTGTGTGTGTGTGTGTGTTGTATACCTAGATATCACATATGAGAGAAAATGTGATATTTATCTGTCAGAGTCTGCACTTGACTATTACAAATGATTTTATTTAAAACTTAATTATGTGTAGGTATATGACTACAACATCTTAAAGCAGGTGGACTCAGAGGCCAGAGATGTTGGAACCTCTGGAACTGGAGTAAAAGTAGGTTATGAGCAGCCTGGCATGGGTGCTGGGGACTGAACTCTGGTCTTCCACTAGGTGGTATATGTTCTTAACCATTTAGCTATCTTTCCAGACCCTGAGTTTTTCCATTTTTAAATTGGATTATTTTTGTGGTTCATTTATTTATTTTACTTATTTTATATAGTCTATATTTTAATACTCTGTAGGATAAATAGTCAGTAAAGGTTTTCTTCCATTGTGGGAATTGTATTTTCATTCTGTTGAGTGTTTCCCTTTTTATACATTTATTTATTGTATGTATGTATGATATATGTGTGCATGATGTGTGTATGAGCATGTGTGTGTGCTTGTGCATGTGTGTGTATGTGTTTGGTATGTTTGTAGTGATCTAGAAGTCCTATAGCAATAGCTCTCAGAATCATCTAAAAGATTTGCAAAGACACAGATTGTTGGATTCCCATTCTCAGGGATTATGATACAATGAATCTAAGATGGAGCCTCAGAATTTGCATTTCTAACCATTTCCCAAGTGATACTATGGTTGTTGGTCCACAGATCACACTGTCTGTTATACCATGCATGTGGAGGTCAGAGGACAAGTTGCAGGAGTCAGTTCTCATCTATTACATCTATTATAGAACTCAGTTGTTTGGCTTGGTGGCAAGTCCCTTTATCTACTCAGCTATCTTTCTGGACCTGACTGCTTTCTTCATCGTACAGAAGATTTTTTAACTTGATGTAATCCTGTTTGTCATATTTTGCCTCCCTTCTCTACACTTTCAATTTTACTGAGGAAATGGCCGAGGTGGCCAACATCTTGAAGGGTTTCCCTTGTACTGTAGCTTAGTGGTTTCAGAGTTTTAGGTCAGACATTAGGTTCTTTGACCCAGTTTCAATTGCTTTTTATACAGGATGAGAAATAGGTATCTCAAGTTAGTCCTCTACAGGTGGAGATCCAGAACCATTTATTACAGAGATTGCATTGCCATCAACATTTTTTCATACTTTTCACTTGATACAGATTTGGTAAGTCATATGTGTCCAGTGTCCAGAAACATACCAGTTTCTTCTAGATCTTCCCATTTCTTACTATACAGTTTATAAAAAGACTAATGAGACTTTGAATTTCTCTGTTATCAGTTATCTTTTCTTGCTTCCAATTTCTCTTTCTTATTCTGGCTAAAGGTTTGTCATTTTTCAAAGAACCTTTTTTTTTTTCAAAGAACTAAGGCTGATTCATTGATGCTTTGAATTGTACTCTAGTCTCTATGTAACAGGTTGAATGAGAATGGCCCTCAGAGGCTCATATATTTGAATGCTTGGTCCTCAATGGGTGCTAGTTTTTGGGAAGGATTAGGAGGTGTGGCCTTGTTGGAGGAAGAGTATCACGGGCAATGGGCTTTGAAGTTTCCAAAGGCTCTTCATCATTCCCAGTTAGTTTTCTCTCTCCTATTTTTGTATAAGGATTTGAGCTCTCAGCTACTGCTCCAGCTCCATGCCTGCTTACCTGCTGACATGCTTCCTGCCACGATGGTCATGTTAACCCTTTGGAACTGTGAACCCCAAATTAAATGTTTTCTTCTACAAGTTGCCTCTGTCATGTTTTGTCATAACAATAGAAAAGTTACCTAAGACACACCATTTCATTTCTTTATGCTCTGATGTTTATTTACTTGATTTTCTTTGATGTAAGTACTCATTGCTATGAACTTCCCTTCTAGCACTGCTTTGATTTTGCTATGGCCGTTTCTAGGTTTACTTGATTTAATAAATTTTAAGACTAACCTTGTGACCTTTTCAGTCACTGAAATTATCTGTGTTATTCAGAGCTGCGGATAGGCCTCAGATGGTAGAGTGCTTTACATAATTAACTACCTTTATGATTGGATTTAGTACTTATGTGACAGTACAGAATTTACACTTGGTATAGTAAAACTGGTCAAAATAACAAGGCTGGAGAGGCTATTGCTGCTGGTTTTGCTAAATAGTCATGATATCACATTGCCTTCTAATTTATTTCTACCTAGATTGGTGTTGCTTTCACTTTAGAGAAGCTGCTTTTGCAGTAGTAGTAGTGTCTGCTGAGACTCATATCTAGCTAAAGTAATGTGATTACATGTTTATATCAGTTAGGTTTCTTTGAAGGAACAGAACTGAGAGAAAAAAGTGTGTGTATGTGTGTGTGTGTGTGTGTGTGTGTGTGTGTGTGTGTGTGTGCGTGCTTGATATTGGTTAGAGCAGCTTATAGGATGTAGTTTGGGTAGTTCCACAATAGCTGACAGAAAGGCCAGGAATCTGGCGGTTGTTCAGTCCGAGAGACTGGATGTCTCAGCAGTCCCAATCTGTTGCTGAAGTCCCAGGGACATCCGAGACAGCTTGGTTTTCAATCTATGTTGAAATCCCAAAGAAGTAAGTTCTAGTACTAGCAAACAAATCTTTCAGCAACATGATAGATGAACGTGCCAAGTGAGAGTGAGGGCAAACAGGTAAAAACCAAAACACTTCTTTCTCTCATGCTCTTCTATGTGGGCTGCCACTAGAATTTAGGGTGGGTCTTCCAACCTCAAATGAGTCACTCAAGAAAATCCCTGATAGGTATACCCAGCTGTTTGCATTTTAGTTCCATATGTAATCAAGTTGACAACCAAATTAGCTATTGCACTGTTGAATACCAATCCAGAAATAGGAGATCTATGTTACCCTCTTTGAGGCCCAGGGAATACTATATAAGAAAAGGCTGAATGAATGAAATTTCTGCAAGACTGCTGTGGAATGCTGACTTCTTTACATGAATGACCACTGCAGTCTTGAACTCAAGAGCAGCTTGTAATCACCCATATAATTAGATTGGGATCAACAATACCCTTTCATGGAAGAGTGATGTATTTGTGGGGTCCTGCCTTCCATGAAAATTTATACACAGTATATGGGTGATGTGACGTATATGTGACGTTTTCTTCAGTGATGTAGCCACTGATAAGTGTGGGGAGCGGGCGTGGCCGCATGGGCCAAAGATGGTGCCCTGGCTCTAGGCTAAGCCCTGTGACCTCGCTTGTTTATCCCAGTCTCAGTCATGTGCAGTAAAAGCAGCACGTGTAACTTGTTGGAGAGATAGCACAATATCTCGCAATACCAATTTATCAGCCTGTCCTGCATGCTGCCTTGGACATGTGTGTCTCTGATTGGGTGGTGTGAGGTGACGTGAGTGAATGGAAGAGGATAAATTGTTGGCAGTCCCAGGGAGAGGAGGAATAAGGGAATAAGGAATAGGGAATAAGGGAGAAGTGGAATAAAGGAAGCTGTGGAAATCTGCGTGAGACCTGCTTTGGAGTCGTGTCGTTTATTCCCACGTCTTTGCTGGTCAGAGACGTGGGCTGGAGACAATAAGGTACCCATAAATATTCATAATCTTTTTTAGTCTCTCTGTTTCTCTGACTTTGTCCCTCATAACTGGAACTACAGTGTGTTTCCAGATACCTTTATGGGTAATGGTGGGGACAATGGAATTTCAAAATTCTGTTATAGGAGAGAGCTATGGGAACCTGTTTTTCTGTTGTCCTTAATCCTGGCATCTCAGTTTCTGTATCTATGCAAAACCACAGGCTACAGGTTATACCCAGGACTCTGAGGATGTGTTCCTTGTTCTAAGTAGCTTTTGCTCGGCACTGCATCAGAGCCTATGTTCTGCTAAGGATCCAGATCCACCTTGGCTTGGAGAGGGGTTCCTGGGAGAAGGGATGTTTGAGAGCTGAAAAAAAAAAAACCAGACTGGAAGTCAGTTCATGGGTACAAGCTTATGGTCTGTGTTCTGCTCGAGACAGCTTTCTCTAGAGTTCTTCAGACAGCTCATCCAGATAGCTCAGACTAAGGCCCAGTCCTTTATTTACATACCAATTCAGTCATTTACTCCAGGGTCTCTTTTTAATTATCCCATGAATCAGTATTCCATGTTCCCAGCCCCCTGATTCTTGGAAACAGACAGCAAGCATATTTTTTTTTAGCATTGCAAATGAATTCAGCGATCTGCCTGCATTTGTAAGCACAAACAATAAACTTAGCTTCGTGGAATCCTGCCCTGAAATTAACGTTCCAACCATGCCTGGACCTAAATTCACTCTGTCCCAGGCTGACCTTGAACTCAGGAATTTGCCTACCTTTGCATCTCTTTGTTTTTGTATCTTTCTGACAAGCTGGCTCATAGTGCAACTGCCTATGTTCTTTTAGGTCCTTGAAGCCCT
Organism: Mus minutoides; assembly: GCA_902729485.2. Taxonomy (NCBI): domain Eukaryota; kingdom Metazoa; phylum Chordata; class Mammalia; order Rodentia; family Muridae; genus Mus; species Mus minutoides. The sequence continues at coordinate 3,721,577 of LR749493.1, forward strand.
TCATATAATTAATATTGCATCCTTATATTTTGCATAGTTAAGAAAGTATATATTTTTGGACTCCTATTTTCAGAGTTCTTTCCCAAAGCCTTAAGAACTGTCCTGGAGGTCACAACATTTAGCATTTTTGTTATGTACATAGCCACACTCTGTCTCCTGTATATATACTGTCTCTGATTATCATGGAATCATTAACAGTGGCAGAGAGGAAGTTCTCTGATAACCTTGGCAGGGGGAATATTTCCTGAAAAAGAACATGAACTAATACACACACATACACACACACACACACACACACACACACACACACACACACACACACACACACAGGTGCGAGTGTGCCTCATACCCAGCAACCATCCTTGTTCATGGAGGCCCATGGCCTACTACTAGCTCTGTACCTGGGGCAGGAAATAATGTTGCACCATCTCTTCTGCATGGCCTTGCAGGACTCAGCAATATTCTCCACAGGTTAGAGCCCTTAGGTCAGTGGTTTTCAAGCTTCTTAATGTTGTGATCTTTTAATACAGTTCTTTGGTTGTAGTGACCCCCAAACAGAGAATTATCTTTGTTTTTACTTCATAACTGTAATCTTGTTAGTGTTATGAATTGTACTTTAAATATCTTATATGCAGGATATCTGATCTATGCCCTCGTGAAAGATCCATTGACCCACCCCCCCATAGGGGTCACAACCCACAAGTTGACCACTGCCTTAGGTAGTTTGAGCCAGTCTCTTCCATGAGCTAAAGTTATTTTTAGCTGCCTGCAGAGACTATACCGAGGAATGTCCACAGAGTCCTAGAGATGCAAACATGCAGGACTTTCTGATATTCTGAGCAGTAAAGCTGCCAAGATGGATCCCTGATATAGAGCCCTGAAAAAATGTCAGGAGATAATGTAAACTTTCTCTAAATCCAGCCCACTGTGCAGAACTCAGAAAATATTGGCTTTTCACCAGTACATCCTTTTGAGACCTTCTCTCATCTTTCCCCTTGCATGAGGATAGCTCTCCTCCCCCTGGACATGGTTCCACAGGGCAGCTGCCAGGATGCTTTGTTCCTGTTTCCATGCACTTGTCCCAAGTCTGAGTTTCACCAGATCCCCTCCTCTCTCCTGCATCCACTCACCTCAGCACACAGCCACTCACCTAATGCTTTGCTTCTGTCCTATGCAGGAGCTGGTGAGTCCTGGATGCGTCTGTTCCACAATATTTCCAATTTATTTCAGTCTATTCTTAGAATTTCCCAGCTGAGAGAATTCCATTGTCCTCCATTGTATCCCCTTCAATTATGGCTCAGGGTGCTGTGGAGTACTGAATGTTTACATTCTGGAAGTTTCTTAGTTGTTTTCCTGAATCGCTGCCTTAAACTTAAAACAATTTTGTATTTGTTTGTTTACTATTTTATGTATATTTTTATGTGTATATGAAGGTGCTCATGTGCTCCAGTGCATATTGAAGTCAGAGGACAACATTTGGAAGTTGGGTCTCTTCTGCTACATTGTTTGATCTGTGGATGAAACTCAGGTCATAAAGCATGTGTGAGAGTACATACCTGCTGAGGTATCACCCTCACCTGCCTTAACTCTTTTCTGATTATTCTGTGTATTTTTGTAGGTTTACATTTTCTTTGCTTCAAATCAAACATACATTTTTCTTCTGGGAGTAACTGCCTTTACCTGTTAACCTTTGCAGTAGGAAGAGGATTTAGAAAAAGAAGGAGTAACCAAAGGACAGAATGAGACTGTAGGCTCAGTTGTGCATTCCTTTGCAAGATGTATTGGCTTACCACATTGAAAACAGTTGCCTTCATTTGTCTTATTGTGGTCATTGGCTACATGACCAGTTTTTTTTTACTAGACTAATAGAACTTTACTTGGGAGCAGCCTTTTTGAATGGGTCCAGATGCTCCACAAAATAGCTTTTGCTCTTTAGCATGAACATAGTAATGAGCCAGGTAGCTCAATTTGCCATAGTTGAAGCATGCTCTTGGGCTTCTCCTTGTCTTTGATAACATGAGTATCTCTACTGCAGTTATAACACGTCTGTTGGTTAGTGTTTATTATCCACTTAACACAACTTTGAGGGAGCCTCAATTGAAGAATTGTCTATATCAGATTAGCCTGTGGCTATCCCTACCAGAGTTGTCTTGATTGGTGATTGATGTGGGAAGGTTCAGTCCACACTGGACAGCATCATCAGCATGCAAGGTGGTTTTGGATTATATAAGAGAGCTAGCTGAGCTGGGCATAATCCCAGCATCCAGAGAGGTAGAGGCAGGTAGATCTCTGTGAGTTCGAGGCCAGGTGGTTCTAAAGAGTAAGTTCCAGGACAGGCAGGGAGGGCTGTTACACAGAGAAGCCCCCCCCCCCCCGCTCCCCCCCTCCTTCAAAAACAACAACAGCTAGCTGAGTGTGCGCAACTGAGTGAACCAGAGAGCAGCATTCCTCTGTGATTTCTGCTTATGTTCCTGCTCTTCCTCTGATGGACGGACTGTGATCTGAAAGTATAAACCAACTAAACATTTTCCTTCCTAAGTAGCAGAGTGTTCTATCATAGTAACAGAAAGTCAAACTAGAAGAACTGGCAGTACTCCTGAAGATTACAATCCTTGGCAATATACCCAGATACAACACAGTGATAATGCATGCCTGAAAGTGATGAGGGAACATACTGGAAACCTCTGCCATGGCTTCTCATGCGGTGACCCTGGCCCCTGTCAACAGTAGGACATTGTCTGCACCAGCTGCCAGATCCTTTGCTCTTGAAGCATTTGTTGCTGCGGTCAGAGATTCCAAATTTGCATAGCCTGCTGTGTGTAGAGCCTGGATGCTGGCCTGGGGAAAGCGACTTAGCAGGCAGCAGTTGTTTACTTTGGGACTCCTTACTTGGGACACATGTGGGCTGAGCACAGTCCCACACAAGCTGTTCAAGACAAATTTCAAAAATTCAAGTTCTTGGTTTCATTGCCGTTCTGGCACATTTCTTTTGAAAAACCTTTTTGTTTTTGACCATCTCATACATACATGTAATTTTCTTTTAGTCATTTTTGATGCCCAATATTCTTTCCTCCCCCCTTTCCCTCCCCAAATCCTTCTTTTTCCCCTTTCTACATTAAAAAACATTTTTTTGGTCACTAAAATAATTTAATTAGAGTTGCTTACATGAACATGGATGTGAAGCTATGTGCTGGAGTATGGGTGATTTACCAGTGGTTACACCATTGGAGAAAAAGATTCTCCTTCCCCCAGCAACCATTAACTGCCAATAGTCCCTTGGGAGGTGGAGCCTCATGAGGCTCTCCCCATACAAGTTGAAATGTTGGTGAGCCCAATCCTGGGCAGGTGTCCTGTACGGAAACACAGCTGTTGTCAAGTGCAATGGTGGAGCTGGTGAGCTTGTTCAGTGGTTAAGGGCACTTGGTACTTTTCCAGAGGATTAGAGATCAGTTTCCACCATCCACAGGGCAGGTCATACTGCATGTAACTCCAGGTACAGGGGACCTGATGCCTTTTTTTTGCTCTTTTTGGGCACTAGTACATGGTACACCAAAATACATGCAGCCAAAATAGTCATAAACATACAAATAAAAGTAAATAAATCCTGCTGAGCACAGTAATGTACACCATTAATTTCTGCATATGGGAGGCAGAGGCAGGCAGATCTTTATGAGCTCGAGGCCAGCCTGGTCTACATAGTGAGTTCCAGGACAGCCAGGGCTACATGGTAAGACCCTGTCTCAACAAATAGAATAAACAAAGTACAAAGACACATCTGTATATTGCTTTTTGATGTTTACCATATCAAAATCCAATCAAAATCCTTCAAATGTCAGAACTTTCCTATCTTTTAAGGCCTGGTTCAAGTTCTAGTTCTTGAAGAAGGCATTCTCTAGTTAATGAATGCAGACAGACCTTGTTTCAACTTCTGGATCTCCACTAGCTGCCTAGGTTTTCTTGAAGAGATGCACATGCTTTCTGAGTTTGTCTACGTACTTGTAAAGTGGAGATGATACCGTGGTAATCTCCAGGATTAAATGGATTTCCTTCATCCTGGCCTCTTAAAGTTTTTATTGCATCTTAATTTACATGTGTATGTGTATGGATGCTTATTTATAGGAATCAGAAGGTAAGTTGCCTGAATTCCTTTTCTACTTCTACCATTAGGTTCCAGGGATAAAACACAGGTCTTTTCATGCTTGGCAACAGGTGTCTTTGCCAATAGAGTCATGTCATCTCAATGGCTCAGTCCTGGATGGTTTTTTGTGATATGTTATATGGTTTTAAGATTGGAAATATATATTCATTCTCTCTATCTTGACAATTAGAGTGTTTTTTTTTTTTTTTTTTTTTTTTTTTTTTTTTTTTTTTTTTTTTTTTTTTTTTTTTTTTTTTTTTTTTTTTTTTTTTTTTTTTTTTTTTTTCTGAGACAGAGTTTCTCTGTGTTCTCCTGGCTGTCCCGGAACTCATTCTGTAGACCAGGCTGGCCTCAAACTCAGTAATCTGCCTGCCTCTGCCTCCCAAGTGCTGGGATTAAAGGCATGTGCCACCACTGCCCAGCGACAATTAGAGATTTTAAGGCCAGTTTTAAAAATTTTATTTATTTATTTTTAATTTAATTTTATTTTTAATTCATTTTTTACACTCCATATTCCATTCCCAGCCGTTCCCCATCCACCCTCTGACTGCTCCACATCCCACACTTCCTCCCCACCCACCCTGTCTCCACGTGGATGCCCCTACCCCCAACCCCACTTGACCTCTAAACTCCCTGGGGTCTCTTGAGGGTTAGATGCACCATCTCTGAATGAACACAGACCCAGAAGTCCTCTACTGTATGTATGTTGGGGGCCTTTTATCAGCTGGTGTATGCTGCCTGGTTGGTGGTCCAGTGTTTGAGAGATCTCGGGGGTCCAGATTAATTAATACTGCTGGTCCTCCTACAGAATCACCCTTCTCTTCAGCTTCTTCCAGCCTTTCCTAATTCAACAACAGGGGTCAGCTGCTTCTGTCCACTGTCTGGGTGCAAATATCTGCATCTGACTCTTTTTAGCTGCTTGTTGGGTCTTTCGGAGGGCAGTCATGATAGGTCCCTCTTTGTGATCTCTCCATAGCCTCAGTAATAGTGTCAGGCCTTGGGACCTCCCTTGAGCTGGATCCTACTTTGGGCCTGTCACTGGACCTTTTAAGGCCAGTTTTTAAAAAGGTTTATTTGTTTATGTATTTTGTCTGCATATCAGAAGAGGCATGGGATAATATGTGATTAGTTGTAGATAGTTGTGAGCCACTGTGTAGGATTCTGGGAATTGAACTCAAGACCTCTTTGTAAGAACTGAACCATCTCTGCTCAGTGCAGAGGCTGAAGGCTGCTTTTCTTGTCTTTCTTCTGATTTCTATCCACAGCTATTGAGCCAGTATAGAATTTATCTTGCCACATTTGTCAACCATGTAAGTATTAAGCAGTACAAACTAAAAACATTATGGGAGCTGAATACGAAACATGGTCTGAAGCTTAAGGCAATAGGTTATCCAGTAAACCTACGGCAGCTACACAGCTTCCATGCTTGGTTTCTGTGCTAGAGTTCAGGCACTTCATTTGGATGGAAGACTTCTTGTCTCAGTGCTTATTGGTTGAAAAGTTAATATACTAAAACTCATTACCTCAAATCATATATTAATTATAATTGGAGGCAGGACTTTGGCAGGTAATTGGGGTTGGATGAGCTCCTAACAGTGGGGCATTTGTGATTTTATAGAGAAGTGGAGACACTTGAGCTAACTTGTTTGCTCTGTCTCATTGCTGCCGTCACCATGTCGTGACAGCATGCAGCAGGAAAGCTCTCAGCAATTGCTGAGCAGGTCTTAACCTTGGGATTTCCTAGCTTCCAGAAGTGCAGGCCAAATATATTCCTATTCTTTATGATTTATCTGCTCTCCAGTGCTTTGTAAGAACAGCAACTAAAAACGGACTAAGGCACCCAATTTCCATTGCTTCACAGTTCTGTGGCTCTGAGCATTTTCATCCCAGAAATAAAGGCGTTTGATAGTAGGGTGGAAAGTGACAGTGCTAGGTGGTGTGGTTTCCTCATTGTAGGTCTTAATTTTCCTCTGCATGCTATATATGCTCAGCACGCTGATACACACTGGTACGGGGTGGGGAGGGGTCAGTATACAACAACATGGATTTTATTTTGACATTTTCTCCTCTTTCTTGCTCTTCCTCCTTTCTTTCTTTCTTTCTTTCTTTCTTTCTTTCTTTCTTTCTTTCTTTCTTTCTTTCTTTCTTTCTTTCTTTCCTTCTTTCCTTCCTTCCTTCTTTTCCTCTCTCCCTTCTTATTCTCTCCCCCCATCTCTCTCTCATTCCTTCTTTCTTTTTCTTAACATTATCTCAAGCATCCTGGCCTGGCCTTGAACTCTCTATGTAGCCAAAGATGACCTTTAACTTCTAATCTCTGTATCCCCACTTCCGAGTGATAGAATTTCAGTTGTGTACTGCCACAGAAGTTTCTGTGAGGGAGGAAATTGAACCCAGAGCTTAGTGCATACTAGGCAACCACTATATGAACTCAGCTAAAGTTCTAGACCCTTTCTTGGTTCTTAAGTTGTGATATTGTTCTTGCTTTTTCATTGTTATTTATGTGTATGTGTGTGTCTCTGTGGCTGTATGGTATGTGTATAAGAATGTTTACCAAGGCCATAAAAGGATGTTCAATCCCTTGAACCTGGAATTATAGACAGTTGCAGTGGTTTCTGATATAGGAGCTGAGAAGTGAACTCGGGTTCTCTGGAAGCTCAGCAAGTGCTCTTAATTATTGAGCCATGTCTCCAGTCCCCTACCCTTGATTTGAACCTATTTGATTCAGAATCCACACCACTGGAAATTGAGTAAAAAAAGTTTTCAACAGAAAATTAGATTTTGAATTTGTATCCAGCTTTAGCCAATTTTTTGTTTTGTTTTAAAATTAAATTTTTTTTTTTTACTTATTCACTTTACATTGTGCTCATTGCCCTCCCCCCCCCCCGTCACCCCTCCCACAATCTTTTCTCTTTCCTTCCTACCTTTCTCCTCTGAGTGGGTGGGGGCCCCTGGGGATCTTACCCACTCTGGCACTTCAAGTCTCTGTGGACTAGGCACTTTCTCGCCCACTGAGGACATACAAGGCAGCACAGCTAGACAAACATATTCCACGTACAGGATAGCCCCCACTCCAGTTGTTCGGAACACACAAGAACCAAGCTGCACATCTGCTACACATACACACAGAGCTCTAGGTCCAACCCATGTACATTGTTTGGTTAGTGGTTCAGTCTCTGAGCGCCCCAAGGGTCCAGGTTAGTTGACCTTGTTGTCTTATGTAGTTTCCCTTTCAAATACGTAAACATGGCATTTAATGTCATATTTAAAAAAAAAACAAACTTAAATATTGCCCCAGGATACTGCCAATAAATTGCAGGTTAATACATTAAAGATTTCTCCTGTTATGATTTCTTGTTTCACTTGAGATTTTCTTTTTGTTCTCGTCTTGACAATTTGGCTAATTTTGTGTCTTCCCTGGGTTGATTAGGTCTGGATTTTGTGATACATCTTGGCTATGTTGTTCAATGTTTTGCAATTATTTTGTAAAGTTTTTGTCACTTTTTCCCCTAACATTTCTTTTTTCCCTGTCTCGCCTCTCCTCCTGGGAAGTTCTTATGCACACACATGTGTATCGTTAGCCTCTTGAGTGTTTAATAGGCCTCAGCTTCTCCATTTTTCTTGATTCTTATTTGACTCCTCTGAACAATCTCAAGTGAAAACTTGCTGACTGAGTTTGCTTGCTCAGTCATGAACTCATTTAGTACATTTGATTTTTTCATTTTGATATATTTTAAATTATTCTTATCTTTTACTGATACTCTGTAGTTGTTGAGACATTGCTTTTTGATTTCTTTTAGGTTTTGCCCATGTTTCCTTTAGGCTTTTGAATATATATATATATATATATATATATACATATATATATAATTTTTATTAGCTATTTACTTTATTTACATTTCAAATGTTATCCCTTTTCCTAGTTTCCCCTACGAAAATCTTCTATCCCCTCCCACCTTCCCCTGATCCTCAACCCACACACTCCTGTTTCCTGGCCCTGGCATTCCCCTCTACTGGGGCATAGAGCCTTCACAGGACCAAGGATCTCTCCTCCCATTGAAGTTCTTTGCACATATTGGATATTAACCCTCTATTAGATATAGGATTGGTAAAGATCTTTTCCCAGTCTGTTGATTGCCCTTTTGTCCTATTGACAGTGTCCTTTGCCTTACAGAAGCTTTGCATTTTATGATGTCCCATTTGTCAATTTTTGATCTTAGAGCATAGGCTATTCGTGTTCTGTTCAGGAAAATTTTCCCTGTGCCCATGTGTTCGAGGCTCTTCCCCACTTTCTCTAATATGAGTTTCAGTGTATCTGGTTTTATGTGGAGGTCCTTGAAAATTTGCTTTTCCCATGTTTGTTTATGTGTATGTATGTATGCCATGTGTGGAAGGCAGAGGAGTGAATCATATGCCCCAAAGCTGATGTTACAGGCAGTTGCAAGCTGACTAACATGGGTTAAAGAAATTGAAATGGTGTTCTCTAGAAAGTAGCAAGTATTCAACCACCAAGCCATCCCCAGTCCTGGTTTTGATTATTTAATAGCTCAGATAAAGTCTTTGTGTTGTAATTCAGATGGCAGGGCATCTCAAGAAACTGGATTATTTTTTTTTTTCTGTAGATGAGACACCCATTATTGAATCTTTACATTCTTGCCTTAAAAAACTGGTTGTTTTGAATATTAGCATGGTAGTTTTGGAAACTGGACTATGCACCTTAACTAGAATTTGATCTTATTTTCTCCATTATTGTGGCGGCTGCTATTAGTTTGGTGGCATTTCTATCCTATTTTTAAAATACAAACTTTTGTTAAGTTTCTATTCTTAGTCACATGGGTCCCTAAAGTTTGTATTTTAGCATATTTACAGTCTGCTGGTATTTTTTAAATTACCTTAAATGCTCAGAACCAACCAAAGATAAATGGAAGAGGAAAAAAAGAACTAAATAAAAAAGGGAAGGATAGAAACCAGATGTTTTCAGGGTTTGTGGATTGGTTTTGTGCTGGAATGCTTCTTCAGTACTTACCTGCATTGTTTACAACTCAGGGTTAGCTTTTGCTTTCTATTTGCATGGGGACAGATGTTAGACTTTCAAGTCTTTTAGAGCCATTTTTCTTCTCTCTCTCTCTTTCTCTCTCTCTTTCATCTATTGCATTGGTCCTCCCTCTTCCTAATGCTTCCACCCTTTAATACACCTCATATTGTGGTGACCCCGGATCATAAAATTATTTTTACTGCTACTTCATAGGTGTAATTTTGCTATGGCAATGAATTATAATGTAAATATCTGCATTTTCTGATGGTCTTAGGTGACTTCTGTTAAAGGCTTGTTCAGTCCCAAAGGGTTCATGACACACAGGTTGAGAACCACTGATTTATTGTTTGCCATATCTCCTGCCCATAGCAATCAGCCTTTCTATCTCCCCATCAGTCCTTTCTCTCAGGCTCAGAAACTTTTTTGTAATATATTTCATTTAACTAAGGATATCTCTGTTACCACTGGGTTGACACTACCCAATGGAGTTTGGTGTTGTCACCAGTGGGCATATAAGTGAAGACAATAACTTTCCCTCTCCCCAAATCTAGCAGTAGTAAATATTTCAACTGTCAGGGTCATGGCGTAGGTGTCCTTTTTCCAATGTCTAACTGTGGACAGGTCTATTATTGTACACGCAGGCCTTTTTCTTTTCCTATTTCCTTATTTGCAGTGTTGGTTATGGAATTCATAGGTGCATACATGCTGGGCAAGTGCTCTACACCTGAGCTACACTTATAGCCTTTTTTGAGCTTTTCTTGTGTGCATATCCCTCATAGTGAATGTGTGTGCCTTCCTCATTCCCTGATATCCACAGGAGCTCTTTGTTCTTAGATCAAACTTGCCTATACTGCTTATGTTGTCCTTGAACTTGTAGGCTCAAGAAAATCTCCCTCTATTAGCCTTTGATGTAACTGGAATCACATGCTCTGTTCCATGAAGAAAGTAATGGAACAGGTTGCGATCCAATTCCTTAACGATAAGGTTCTTATTGCCTCACACAATCTGTGCCAAAGCACAATCTGTAGTTCACATGACTATTGACAGTCTGTGGCTAGAGGATGGATCTTGACCTGCCTTGTTATTTTCTCTCAAGAAACAAATCAACAACCATTTTGTGCCACCAAGCAAAACCTCTAGTTCCAAGAATCCGTTACATCTTGTTGAGTCATTGGATAAAAGGGACCCATAAAACCCCTAAACATCACAAGCTATTACTGAAACTATTGGTTACCTTCCACAATCTGATGACATCACTTACTTATATTAGCAAACATATGGAAATTGAGCTGGTGAGTGACCAGAAGCTTCACTCCCAACTGAGCCATATTCATAGTACTTGAAGGTACTTTGCATGCTACCAGAGAAGAATCAAAACTTGTGACCTACACCAGACAACTGTCTACAAGATACACTGGTACAACAGTGGAACAGATATAGGGGTCATGGCCACTTTTTGAATGGATTTAAGTCCTACTCCATGAGATGGAGTCCATATGTAATAAAGACCCTAAGACTAGATAGGTCAGTGTCCTAGAGGAAAATCTCCTTCCCTTCCTCTACTTCCTTTACCTCCTCCACTTCTACCTTCTTTTCTTCCTCCTCCTCCTCTCTTACTGCTACAACTACAAACATAGCAATAAAATGGCTTATGACATAGTGATATACCCATAGATCAGTGTGTCACTCAATTGTCATGAAAGAAGCTTCTACTTGCAGGAGATTGTAATTAATAAAGAGATTCACAACTAGACAATGTGCAAAGACCAAGGGACTTTGGAGCACTCAGCTCTGGTGTTCCAAATATTTTTTACCAAAACTATTCCATCAAAGCCCAGGGATCTATGTGGACAAAGAGGTAGAAAGATTATAAGAGCCAGAGGTTGTGTCTTCCACAAATAAAAGGGCCAGTTCACATGTGAACTCAGAAAGACCATGCCAGAAAGCACAAGTCCTGCTTAAGTTCAAATAAGATAAATTCTCAGCACAGATAAGGGAAAGTAGATACAAAGTATCATCCCTAACCAAAAAGCTATTTGTAATTTATACCTACTAGAAGAGGAAAAACTAGTTTTTCTTCAATGGACTACTACTGAGTGTATAAACCATACTCCAGGGCAGGCCCATGCCAAGGAGTAGTTAGCCAGAACAAAATGGACTTTATATTTTTTTGTTTGCTTATTATTTTGGTTTGATATTTTCTCTATTACTGTTTTTGTTTGTTTCTATTTTGAAACTTGTTTGTTTTGAGAGATATAGTGGGGATAGATCATAAAATTGCATTTTGATCATATTCTTTCTCCTCCCCCAACTACTCCCAGATCCTTCCCACCTCCCTACCCACCCAACTTTATGATATAAAAGTGCAGAAGGGCACAGGTACTACCTATAATAATCTGAGACAAGGGAAAATAAATGTAATTGTAGGCAAACTGAAAAGCCTTGGAAGAAAGAAGTTGGGAAAGAAGCCACACGTGTCAAAGAGGGCTTTATTAGAAAAGCTCTCTAATAGGCAGTGTGTAGCACACGAGCAAAGGAAACTACCACTGTTCTCTCCTACCATGAGTCAATTTATTTTTCAAATCTTTCCCTGTTCTTGTTGGGTATTCTATGTTTTAAATTTCAGAGTTTTTCAAGCTGGGCAAAGTGGACCATGCTTATAATTTTAACATTCAGGAGGCCTCAAGGTGGATAGCAACCTGGACTATGTTACCCTGTCTCTAATAAAACAAAACGACAACAAACAAAACCCACAAGCCCCTCTCAACAACACTGGTCCTGAAAAGTGTTTTAAGAGTTGTTTCTGGAAGATTTTCAAACACAGACTCAACAGTTGCCTTTTAAGAAAGAACAGGGGCCCCCATTATTTTCTACTCCCCAGTTCTCAAGGATGCCATTTCTGGTAGCAGCATTGTTAGTTTTTATAGTAGATATTTAATAATAAAAGGCACTTTGGAAATAAACAGTGAATAGAATAGAACTCTTTAGATATTTAGCCCCATAATCTTTCCTTAAGAGTATAGGCAGGCCAGCCAGTGATGGTGCACAACTTTAATTCCAGTACTCCAGAGGCAGAGGCAGAGGCAGAGGCAGAGGCAGAGGCAGAGGCAGAGGCAGAGGCAGAGGCAGAGGCAGAGGCAGAGGCAGAGGCAGAGGCAGAGGCAGAGGCAGAGGCAGAGGCAGAGGCAGAGGCAGGAGGATCTCTGAGGCCAGCATGGTGTACAGAGCAAGTTCCAGGACAGCCAAGGATACACAAAGAAGTCCTGTTTCAAAAAGGAAAAAAAAAAGTATAGGCAGACTACAAGTTACCCTAGATTTGTATACCCTGTTTATACAAGGGTGAGCATGTGTGTTAAAAGCGTTAAGACATTTTATTTTAAACAAGTGAAAGCCTATTTTAAAATATTTATCATGCAAGTTAACAGGTCAGGAAATGAAAGCACCTTTTGACATTCATGATATAATTTAGAAAAAAGGAAGTAGTATCCTGTGCTTGAGATATGAGTAGCTGACACATGTCATATGATTCAGGTGGTTCATCATGTCTGGAATAGTCTTTTCTGGCTCCATGTTACTACCTATGCGTCCTAATGAGAACCTCTGAATGACTCTAGAAAGAGAATAAAAATACATTGGGATAGACATAGTATCACTAGCTATGTTGAAGTATCATGAAGTAAGTACCAGACATTAAAGTCCATTTTTTGTGTCATTTAATACAATAATCCAATGAAATTGTACCATGGTGATCTTGATACAGATGATAACATGGAAATTCAAGGAGATTTATATTTTTAGTGATAGTTACCTAGGTTGCCTGTGGTAAACCCAATCCTTCAAGACTCCAAATCGTTACATCTTACTTTATGATCAAAAGTATATACTTCATAGGTTTTTGGGTTTTTGGCTATGTGAATAGAAATATCTGGGGGATGGGTAGATGACTCAGACAATATAACGCTTATAGTGCAAGCATGAGGACTTGAGTTTAGATTCCTAGTGCCATGTAAAAAATAGATGTGTAGTGGTACTCGTCTGTAACTCTAACACTGCAGTGGGGATACAGGGTTAGGCATTAGGAGATGGAAGTGGCTGAGCCCATTAGCCAGACAGTGTAGCTGAATTAGTGCGTTCTGGGCTCAGTTGGACACTCTATCTCAAAACATAAGATGATTGCAGAAAACACTCAGTGTCAGCCTCTGGCCTCCACATGTACAGGCACATACAAGCATGTCCATATGCCCATGCACACACTAGAACACACAAATACATATTCACAAGTGTATTACACACAAAGAAGAACTATTTAAACTCTGCTTATGAGATTGGCCATAGGTAGAACATCGTAGGATGATTGTATTACCTGCCCTCGGCCCTCTTAGAAGTTTTCCATGCAACAAATATCAAGTTTCAAGAGATATCATTGGAAACATAGTGATTCCCATGGTCTTCCCTATTGAAAGTATGTAGGAGGTTCTAGAGATCATGTTAGTATCTGTGAGATCTGAGAATGGGCCAGAAATTGGAATCGAGTCTCTTCTTTTTCCTTCTTCCTTACCTCTAGTCTATAGCAGTGCCTGCTCAGGATTTTAGGTTTTGCTTAACAAAGGCCCCAGGAATGAATACATACTTATATTCACATATACATATATGTATTAGTCACGGTTTCTATTCCTGCACAAACATCATGAGCAAGAAGCAGTTGGGGAGGATAGGGTTCATTTAGCTTACACTTCCACACTACTGTTCATCACCAAAAGAAGTCAAGGACTGGAACTCAAGCAGGTCAGGAAGCAGGAGCTGATGCAGAGGCCATGGAGGGATGTTCCTTACTGGCTTGCTTCGCTGGCTTCCCTGGCTTGCTCAGCTTGCTTTCTTATAGAACCCAAGACTACCAGTCCAGGGATGGCACCACCCACAATGGGCCCTCCCACCCTTGGTCACTAATTGAGAAAATGCCTTAAAGCTGGATCTCATGGAGGCCATTCTCAACTGAAACACCTTTCTCTGTGATAACTCCAGCTGTGTCAAATTGACACACAAAACCAGCTAGTACTTGACACACAAGCAGATCACTATCAAGCCTCAACCCTTACTTTCTTATTCATCTTCAAGATCTAAATAACTTTAGAAGTCCCACAGTCTTTCATATTAAAAGTTCAATCCCTTTAAAATATCCAATATCTTTAAAAATTCAAGGTCTTTTAAAAATTCAAAGTCTCTTAACTGTGGGCTCCACTAAAATACTTTCTTCCTTCAAGAGGGAACAATATCAGGGCACAGTCACAATCCAAAGCAAAATCAAATTCCAACCATCTAATGTCTGGGATCCACTCACGATCTTCTGGATTCCTCCAAGGGCTTGGGTCACTTCTCCAGCTCTGCTACAGCACACACCTTTTCTTCTAGGCTCCAGCTGACTGTACTCCATTGCTGCTGCTGTTCTTGGCAGCCATCTCATGGTACTGGCATCTCCAAAACACTGATGTCTTCTGCTGTAACTAGGCTTCACCAATAGCCTCTCATAGGCTCTCTTCATGGTGCCAAGCCTCAACTCCTTTGCATGACCCATTCAGTCCTGGGACATCAATTGCAACTGAGGCTGCACCTTCACCAATGTCCTTCCATGGCCTCTCACAGTGCAGAGCCTCAGCTGCTCTTCATGACCCCTTCGTGACTTCAAAACCAATACCACCTGGGTGACTCTTACACATTACTAAGTCCACCCACAGCACAAGGTGCAACCTTGGCTATCTCTGGAACACAGCCTCTGTGCTCTCAGAAAACACTTCCCAGAAGATTTCATCTCAGTGATGCTGATCTCTTCTTAATCACCTGTAATTTCTTAGCTCCAGCTAACCAGCATCAATAGTCTCAGTAATGCAAAGTTTTTGCTTTAATAGTTCTGGTATCTTGTTAATCACAGCTGATTCTCCAGCCCCAGCTAACCAGAACCACAGAATCTTCACAATCAAAATAGCAAAAAGGAAAGGGTTTATTCAGCTTACACTTCCATGTTGCTGTTTATCACCAAAGGAAATCAGGACTGGAACTCAAGCAAGCCAGTAAGTAACATCCCTCCATGGCCTCTGCATCAGCTTCTGCTTCCTGACCTCCTTGAGTTCCAGTCCTGACTTCATTTGGTGGTACATGATGGTGGCTCCACAAAATTATATGATCTTGTAACAGTGTAGCTATCTTATTTATGTATATATTTTGTGATTGTACAGCAAGGAGGTCCAATGATGTATTTCTCAAACTGGATCTATCTTTTTATTGTGAGCATATTGCTTACTGGTGTGTGTGTGTGTATGTGTGTAGTATGGGGTGCATTTACACATACATGTACATGCAAAGATCAGAGCTATATGGCAAGTATCTTTATCACATCCCATCTTATACCTTTGAGACAGGGTCTCTCACTGAACTTGAAACCTACTGTTTTGGCTAGGCTGGCTGGCTGCCTGAGCAGTGATTTCCCATTTGTCTCTGCTCCTGAATACTGAGGTTACAGGTACACACAATGGATATTCTAACTCAGGTCCTCATGCTTGCAGAACCAGTGCTATCTCATCCATTGAGCTATCTCCCAGCCACACAGTCATTGAGCAATGCATGACTGTAGTTGGAAACTTGAGTTCAGTTTTCTTGTTGCAGCATACAATTGTACATGCTCCTATCGTGCCTTTCTGGATGGATCACTCACCGATAGTGGAAACAATTCAGCATGGTAGTAACATGTTCTAGTTAACTGTGACAGGCTTAGATTGAAGAGGTACTGGAAGAGGCAGTCAATCATCCGAAGAATGAGATTTGAAGAAGCAGCTGACAGGGCACAACTGCAAAGCTCATGGACAGTCATTTCTCAATTTCTTTGCCCGCTTCAGAAAGTTCTAGCAAAATGCCACGTTTGGTAGGAGTTCTACTCAAGTCATTTCAGAGAAGACTCTCCTTTATGGTGACTTCCTTTCCTTTTTCTCAGTTTTCAGAGAGCAGATAACAGCATGGGAACCAGAAAACATACATACACTGGGGGAAATGAGGATGTCAGAAACTTTCCAGATGGCTTGCAATGAATGCAGGTGTGCTTGGACCGCTGCCACCGCTTCTCTTCCTGAAATGGTAGAGAGGAAAATGCACTCCTGGTAAACAAATCCAATTTTAAATGTGCCAGAAGAATATGCTAGCTAAAGAAATCCAGCAAGGAATCTGTTTATTCAGCATGTAAGCATCCCTGTTTTTGACTTTTGCATTTTTATTGAGGTTTCTTTGATTCTTGGAGAGGTTTCAGAGACTGTCACCGTAAACTGTATTTAAAATAAGTATAAGTGCTGATTTAGATGGTGTGAGTTAGATGCCTGTGAATGAAGAAGAAGTTGTATTGATGGTTTATGGTGTGTGTACCCGTGAACATGTCCGGCAGTGACAGATAACCATTGTTTCTTGATGCTCTCTCGTACCAGGCATGGGTCTGAGTGTTTCTTATGCATTGTTTTCCTTTAACTTTCACATCAGCTCTGTGGCAGATACTGCTTTGCTCCTCTTACTGCTTAGAGAGGTTAAGTAATTTGCTCAGGGTCATAGTAGAGTGGAGATTGGTTTCTAGGTAGCAGGAAACCCATATCTAGCTGTGTGACCTTAGGCAACTCACTTTTCTCTAAGCTTCAATGTCATCACCTATAATATGACAGGTTATCTTTAACGCACTTCTGGCTCTGACAGTCTGGTATCTATTCATCTGAGCTGCTCCCTGTTTTCTTGGTGTTGTGTCCTAAGGAGATAAAGGCCAGAAGTTATCAGTGTCTAATCTGTAAGTTAGGATAGTTCACAAAATAGCAGTATTCTACAATCAAGTTGTTGTCAGAGGTAACAGGTTAGAGACAGACACATTCTTGTATTATTGTCATTGGGTTTTTATTTTCTGTTTTATTTTTTATTAATCATTTTGTTTACATTTTAAATGTTATTCCCCTTCCTGGTCTTCCCTGCATGACCCTCCCCTCCTGATTCCCCTCCCCATTGCCTCTAAAAGGGTGCTCCCCCACCCATCTACTCCTGCCTCACCCTTCTAGCATCCCCCTTTTCTGGGATTTTCATTTCAATGAACAAAGTTATTGACAATTTTGAAGTATCCCAAGCTTTCTGCTAGCTTTATATTTTAAGATCGACATGAAAGCATTTCTTGTAATTGTTCCTGATTAAGTTTTGATTCTTTTAGTGTTTTTACTTCCAAGTGCTGTCCTTATTAACTCTGTGATTTATTTCTGTTAATTCAGTAACAAATGCTGAACATCTGTTAGGAGTGAAATGTTTTTCTAGGCACAGGGGATCAGTGTACAGAACAGGCTTGTGCCTCATGGGACTTATATTTTTAGTCAGGTATTCAGCCACTGAACAAATTATAATAGCTCACTATATTGAATTTGTGTGTTAAATGGTGATAAATTCTATGACAGAAAATAAAGCAAGGTACAGGCTTGGTAGCACTGGGTATAAATGTCTTGTAGTCTTGTGACCTTCCACAACAATTCTATTCCATCAAGTCTTGTATCAATCAATGTTCAGTCTCAGAAGAAAAACCCTTAGGAGTGCTATGATTCAATGGACTTGTTTTAGGGACCCAACCTTACCCAGCGGTGGGAGTTGGTTAAACAGTTAATATAAAAACTGGTGTTCTATATCTGGGACTAGGCTTGCAATCAGAATGGCAAATAGGAAAGAAGGATGCAAGCTAGAGGACAGCAAGGTCACACCAGACCTTATGAGTACCTGCCTAGAACCCTCGAGGACTGAAATCCCTATCAAAATACCTTAGAGTCTCCAAGCTTCCAACTTCAAAGGTAGGAGTGTCCTCTAGAGCAATCTGTTGCGTTTCATTATGGAGCTAAACACATTGCTGGTCCCTGAGCCACAGAAGCTGAAAGACTCAGGGGTGCTAAAGAACTTTTAACCTGTGCATGTTCTCTCAGAATACAGAGAAGCTGAAGGACGAGGAGGCTTAGTAGGGTTGGGCCATATACCACAACTGAGCCAGAAAAGAAGGGATGACATCTATGAAATTCAACAACAGCTGATGCTCCCCACCCATTTTCTATATATAAATAATATGTTGTTTCATATCCATCATTTATTCTAAGTTCAAAGTATTTCTTATCACCTGTGCTTATCTTGAAGCATCCAGAAAAGTGAAAGGAATTGTGATTACAGTTGCAACTTAGCTAGGTTTACTGTACAAACCTGTTTCTTATTAGGAGCTATTATACTTAGAAATGTTCTGAAGAGTAAACGGGATAATCCATATAAAAGTATCTAGTACATAGTAGGTAGTCAGCTAACATTGTTTGTATTTCTATTTTTTACCCTTTTGCCTAGAAGGAGAACAACTTCAGGTATTTGTATCTGTCAAGAAGGCATTGTTGATTGTGGTACTTTGTTTTTGAGAAGAGGGTGATAGGAGGTCTGTGAGGACATCTTTAAAAAAATTCATTAAATAATTATACCAGGTTTCAAGCGGCCTGCTATTACATGTATGTTTGAAGTTGGCAATATTTGAAGATGTGAAAGAGAAAGTGAATGTTCTCTGTCATTGAGAATATAGCTAGCATGTACATTATATATGTACATTTAAAACTTTTGAAGGAATCAGTAAAGCTAGTACAAAATGAAATTTAATTTATGAAGTCACAGAGTCAAAGAACATTGGTGCTGGTAGATAGATGGTGGAATGGATACAAATAAGGTCATAAATTGCCTAAATCATAATGTAACCAATTCAGGGATTTTTTTTTTTTTAATTTTTCTCTTAGACCCCCTTTATATCTCTTTTTTTTTCCTCTTTATTAGATATTTTCTTCATTTACATTTCCCATGTTATCCAGAAATTTTCCCTTACCCTCCCGCGTCCCCGCCCTGCCCCCCTACCCACCCCCTCCCACGTAATGGCCCTGGCATTCCCCTGTTCTGGGGCATATAGAGTCTGTATGACCAGAGGGCCTCTCCTCCCAATGATGGCCAACTAG